>VDFB02200443.1:0-48580 GCA_007258455.2 Sequoia sempervirens
GATGCACTTTCACGTAGACCATATTTGAGCGCTATGGTTCACATTTCAGAGGACTGGAGGCATATGATAGTGGCAGAATATGCCAAGGATACTTTGGCCTCCAACATTGTTGAGGGATCGACAGTTGATACCAGGTATACACTTGTGAATGACTTGATCATTTACAAGAACATGATATATTTGATCCCCGGTTCAGAGGTGAAGAACATCATCATGCGGGCCTTTCATGACGTGCCTACAGCAGGACATCCCGGGTACTTCAAGACCTACAGACAGATTCGGGAGAGATTCACCTGGAGAGGACTCAAGGCAGATGTTCTTCAGTACGTGCGTGAGTGCCCTGTTTGTCAGCAGAACAAGCAGAACACGTACCCGGCAGGTTTATTGCAGCCACTTCCGATTCCTGACAGGAAGTGGGAATGCCTGTCGATGGACTTTATTACGGGCTTGCCTAAAGCCCAAGGGCGAGATTGCATATACGTAGTTGTGGATCAGCTTACGAAGTATGCCCACTTCTTTCCGATCACCACGACCTACAAAGCTACACAGGTAGCAGAGGTGTTCTTTCGTGAGGTATTCCGACTACATGGATTGCCTCGGAATATTGTGAGCGACAGGGATAGTCGGTTCTTGAGTCACTTCTGGCAGGAGGTGTTCAGACTCTGTGGGACTGATTGTGAACAAGTGGGTGGAAGGTTACCTCCAAAATTACATTGCGGGGCAGCAGAAGGCATGGGTCAGGTGGATTCATTTGTGCGAGTATTGCTACAACACGACATACCACATGACTATTCAGATGTCTCCTTTTATGGCGTTGTATGGGTATGAGGCGCCTAGTTTTCTAGATCTGCTACTGAGCGACAGTAGAGTGCCGAGTGCTGGAGACTTATTGCAGGAGAGTCAGGATACTCTGAAGGCTCTCAAGGAGAATATCGCAAAGGCACAAAATCAACAAAAGCAGTATGCGGATCAGAAGAGGACGGAGAGGCATTTCGATGTTGGTGACATGGTTTACCTCATGCTGCAGCCCTACCGTCAGTCCACTCTTAGGAAGAGTGAGTCAGAGAAGCTTAAGCCACGGTATTACGGTCCTTTCAGGATCTTGAGGAGAGTTGGCGAGGTGGCTTACGAGCTTGAGCTTCCAGCAGAGAGCAAGGTACACAATGTATTTCATGTATCACGCCTCAAGAAGGCGTTGGGTCAGCATGTGGTACCATCTGTAGTCTTACCTCCCTTAGATGATGAGGGAAAGTTGATCTTAGTACCTGAGTCCATCCTGGAGTACAGGGAGAGTTGCGTCGGAGGACTATCAGGGAATATCTAGTGAAATGGAGAGATTTTCCTGTTGAGGATGCTACATGGGAGAGTGAGGATATTTTGCAGCATCCAGCATTGAGATTGCTTGAGGACAAGCAATTTCAGGAGGGGCGGACTGTCATGTCCCCTTCTTAGTGACATCTCTCGGAGCACAGGATTAGCCTATCATACGACCCTCGTAGGCTGATAGACTGGATAGAGGGTCACGTTGGAGCTTGGCTCAGCTTCAGTTGGCAGAGTTTGATCAGTTGGCTTTTGTTTGGGCTCGATCGGACACTTCTTGCAGAAGTTGCTATTTTTAGCAGTTCTTGGCAGTCAGCGTGGGACCCCTGCTATTTTTAGCAGTATGGATTTGGCAGTGTTCAGAATCACTTCAGTGTTCGTCAGCTTCAGACGGGTCAGGCATCAGATGAATAATGAGAGAGATATTAATATTTAATTGAATTAATTAAATATTAATTAAATGGAGATTATAATATAAAGTTGTAATATTTAATTATAACTTAAGTGATTTCTGTTAAGGGGGTCGCCGTCATCAGAAGGGGGCCAATTGACAATTATATTTTATAATCAAAAATTACTGCCGAGACTATTGAAATATTAATAAATTATTCAAGTCGAATTTTAATGAACCCTATTATTGTGGAATTCACACTTTTGAGGGTATTAAGCAGTTTGCCTTGGGATTCAAGCCATTATGCATATTGATAATTGAATATTGATCAAGTTTGGTCTGAGCAAGAAGCTTTAGGGTTTCAGTCTCGAATTCATTGGGGAACGAGCCATCTCCATTGAAAGCAGTTCAGAGGGTGTGAGATATCACCTGATCTATTGCCAGTTGAGAAATTTCTTCATCCAGAAGAAATTACAGAGTTACACGGAGGGTTACTTCTTCAGGTTTTCAGAAGGTTTTCCATTCAGTAGGCATCAGTTGATAAGGGCGCATATTTATTAAAGTCTGGAGATTCAAGGAAAAGGCCGTACATTTATTTAATGCTGTTGCTGCTTCAGCCGTACCTTTGTACAGCAGGCCGTACCATCCTAAGAAGCCGTACTTCTTCAATCGAGAGAAACGCCTCCCCTTTTGACTTCCAGTTTTCATCATTGCGGGCGCTAGGGTACCAGAAGATATTTGGGATTGCCAGACAGGAGAAGGGCAAATTCCATACAGCCGTACCATTTCAAGCTATTTACCAGCCAGTTGCAAACATCAAGTTTTCAATAAAAATCATTGTTCTTTATATTGCATGTTAGAGGATCTTATATGTAACTGTCTCAGGAGATTTATACAAAGACTGGCGTCCATATTAGCTATTGATTTCATCATTTTCAAAGTAGATTTATTTTTTATTGAATTTATTTTCAATTCTTGCAAAAATCGCAATTTACATTTATTGCACAAAAACCCAAAATAACAATCAAAAAACGCAAAACACAAAAAAATAAGTCAGATTCAGGAAACGGGGAAACTAGGGTTTCTACAATTTAAGTTAGTTACCGTTGCACCAAAAGCCCGAATTGGTAGTGAACGACACCCCTCTTAGCGTTAAGGGGGCATCCCTAGGATAGGTACTCCCGTCAAAGACCCCGGACACGTGGCTGGGCAAACCGCTCGGACAGACCTACGTCACCTTCCGATAGGGGCCCGCATCGGGACATCACAGCCCACCACGCTCCGTGAGTCTCGACCTCGAGACCTCCAGCTCTGATACCAAGTTAGTTACCGTTGCACCAAAAGCCCGAACTGGTAGTGAACGACACCTCTCTTAGCGTTAAGGGGGCATCCCCAGGATAGGTACTCCCGTCAAAGACCTCGGACATGTGGTTGGGCAAACCGCTCGGACAGACCTACGTCACCTTCCGATAGGGGCCCGCATCGGGACATCACACACATGTATGCTATCACGCAAAAGTGATGTACAAATGAGCAAAAGGTCTTATTTATAGACATCGAAAGGTGTAGGGAACCCTAAAATCACCTTGAGTCAACTACAGTCTTGCAATGCATGCAAGATTTATTGCTAAGCCCTAATAAAGTAAACTATACAGTTAACTGGAAAACTACCATCTGTTAACCGAAACATCTGATCTAAAAATGGACAATTGTGCAAGCATGCACGTCCTTATTGAAAGCGAGTTAACTAGAAGACTATCATCAGTTAATGAAAACCCTAAATGAAACTTCAAGTAAATAAAGCTGATCTCAGAATAGATATGCATGTGATGAAACAACGAGTTAACTTGAAAGGGTAATGCCAAGTTAACTCCTGTGTATAAAGTCTATTCTGAGAGGTAGGAACTGAAGTCTGTTGAGCGTGATCTCGAGCAACCAATCCCTCAACGAGATTGTTAACTGCATCAGCATCTGAATGTCAGCAACTTGAGCAATCTTTGCACACTCAAACTAGCATTTCACTGACTCATAACTTTGGCGGCTCCGTAACTGAAGTGATGGCAACTATCTCCTCTGCAGCTTGATGCAAATCGGTCTCAACTTTTTTGATGAAATCGCGAATTAAGACCGATTTGGTCTTTAAATTCAGTCTATGTGAATTGCACTCTGAAAAACTCGCCTATTGACTGTGAACACGGCTATATTTTGACAAGATTTCTGGAAAGCTAAAAATAGCCTGCTTAGGCTAAAAATAGCCTTTTGAAGAGTTATTTTCGGTGAAAAATCTGAGATATGGGTTTTGTCCAGAAAAAGATTCTAAGACATCCCAGAACGTCATAAATGCGAAAATCTAACTTCTACTCGACCATGCAAAGAGTTTTCAGTTGAGAAAATTAGAAACTCGAGAACGAATGTTCTAAAGTAAAAAATTCCTGAAAAATCAAACGCACGATTTTAATTCGAGGAAGTTATATAGAAATGATCTAGATGCTCAGACTTGTCAAATTTGCCAATTTCAGGAACATGCAAATTGGATTTTGAGAGAAATTTGAGAATCAAGGAAGAAAAAGACGTTTTTTTATATGCTCTTTCTTCAGTGAAAATCGCCCCTGTTCTTCAAACTTGCTGATGAATGTGAACTATAACCTACAAAAAGAATTGCTTGAGGAAATCGCCCTTGATTGTGGATGAAGAATTTTCCTTTACTTTGAAAATTCGCCCTTTGATATGAAGAATTGCGAATTTCCTTTGAAGTTTTGCGCCTTTGTTCTTGAAGAATTACGAACTTGCCTCTTGAGAAATTATGAATTTCTATTGAAGCTTGAGAATTTGCCTTTGCAAACTGAAGAATTGAATTTGCCTTGAAAAATACGAATTTCTCTTAAGATATGAATTTCTTCTTAAGAAATACGAATTTCTCAAAGCTTGGTGAATAATAAATGAGGGCGCCATGTTTAAATAAGAAGGAATTTGCATCATCTTGTGAACTGCAAGATTTAAAACCCTGATTGAAATAGAAGCCTTCTAATTGGACCCTTCTCAGTTTCACTGCTACTGACTCAAAGTTCGAAATTAAATAATAATAAAATATTCATCATCATGCAATTTGAAATCTTAGCATAAAGAGGGCGCCAATTTTTAGAGAATCGCCATTTAATGCCAAATATGCATAATAAATATTAAATATTATTCAACTTCAGTTGACAAACCAGATGAAGCTTTAGGCTTCACTGCTAGACTTCGCTGATTTCGAAAAGTCATCATTTGAGCTCATAGGCGTCCATTTGCTCAAGATATCACACTTTTTATTAACTTCCTACTTTGTAGCTGAGTACAAAGTTACAATTGGCCATATTCGACACTGATTTCTGAGTTACCGGGTGATGCTGAGACTAAACTGAGATATTCATCGCGAAGCCTACTGAGCAAAGAAGAAATGTCTGCTAGGTGTCGTCACTGCAAAATCCATCATTTAACACCCTGAAAAATTAGGCGCCCTTGATTAAATTCATTTACAAATACCAGACTTAAACCATTTTCCTAAACTGCCATTTGACGCTTCAAACGGTTGCTGACGGCGAATGGTGAACCTTGCTGACAGGAAATCAAGCTCACTGCGTAACTGGAGACATTCTGCATCCAACGGATATACGCACGACATCTGGAAATTGCATTAAGGGCCTCAAAAGTAAAAGCGCCCTTGGCCTTCAGTTGCACTGGTAGCGTTTTGACGAAAGTTGAACTTTCATCCAAGTACCCTACTTTGTCCTCCAATACTGAGAGCTGGGATGATTCGATTCGAGCCACGCTTGTTTTAACGGACATCCAGAAGAATTGACAAGAGAAGTCTCTAGAGGTGGCGAAGCAATAAAACTGCTTCTAAGACCTCAAATAGAAGGGCGCCCATCCCAAGATAGAATAAACAACCAACACTTAGCCATTTATGAGTTATCTCCACTTTTCAACATTTCGCCAAAGACCTCGCACGTACGAGCGACTGCCAAATCCTGGAAGTTGATGGCTAGGCTCGTTGGATAGATAAAGTAATTACGCTTGAATCCCATGAAGACTTCGAAAGCGAACAACCTCATCTGACAAGCCTAAAGGCTAAGCGCCTCTGGCCTACAAAAATACAATGAAAACCTTATGCCAATCAGCCCGTGAAATTACGTGCTTGGTAGAAACTCTGCTACAATCACTCGGAATGTCGGATCGACAGGCAATTTGGTGCGTTGCGGAGCTGGACTAGCGTAGTACTGATGTCAGGAAGACCTCGTCAGCAAATTTTACCATTTCGAGGGCCATTTTAACTAGCGCCCCTGAGCTATAGTTGCACTGGAAATGCAATGAAGAAGCTCAAAGACATGAAAACCCCATTATAAGCTCATCTTCAGATGTCGGCTGCCGGAGCTCTAGGACTCGGATGACTGCGTTTGATACTTCGTTGGACGAGCAGACTAGTCGTGAAGAAATTGACTGCTTCAATCATCAGAAAAAACAAAATCCAAACCTCCATCTAGAAGGGCGCCCTCAAGCTACAAGCGCGCTTTTGCTAGAGAAAGACAAGTTTCTACCATGTGAAACTTTGGAAATCTTCAACTTCTGTCGCCAGTTGCCAGAGTTACGGGTCTCGGATAGCCTTGCTGGATAACTTGTCGGATAGCCAGACCAATTCCGAAGAGTTTGTCTGTATTTATGAGCATTTTCAACAAGATCTTGACCTCCAAACAAAAGGGCGCCCCCAGGCTATAGTTGCGCTTTCTTGCATTTTCTCTGAAAAATCCTCATAATTTAATCACTAAAAACTCCATCTTGACCACTGAAATGATCATGTGCAACGTGAAATGTGTTGATGCGATTTTTGTGACCTCACCAATCAGCCGAAGAACAAAATAGTTTGGGGCTACTCCATTCTCTCTTGATCAAAGTATTCCGTGCGCTAAGATTGCGAGAAAGTTCGCACGTTCAACTCCAAGGTTCCTTAAGTGCGAATAGACCCAGTTTGGTTGATGTGTAATGCTGTGTTATTACGAGGGGACTTACGCAATTGTTCAGACTTCTTACAGTTAACAGTCGGTGTATGATTTGAAGGGGTTCTTGCGCGTATGATTTGGCAATGTGGTTCGTTTTCCTAAAACTAATCAGAAATGTACCGAAAGTAAAAGAGTATAAGGCCTAAGAAACTTATATTCTACTCTAAATGCAGGATATGTGGGGCTTCGTTTCAATAGACTTCAACCAGATTTTACCTAGCCTCACGTCGGAAAGCCTCAATAAAAATCGGTGCAATCTTCAAAGGGACAACAAAAGATGTTCAAATTATGACTCAACATGCATACACCATCACAACGATGCATATAAGCATACAAATAACAATTGAAGTTAAACACAAGATAATCTCCAGTCGACCACGCAAGGCGAACTTATCATCAACAAGCCGCTAGTGGTATGGAATAAAACCAAGCTACCTCAATAAAACACCACACATCAACGTAAGCTACTTGCATGAAATTAAGCTACTTGGATACGAAAGGAAGAAGAGACCTTGCTAGCTATTCATGACAAGACGAATTCCACCATCAATGAAAAGATCTATTATCATGAAAAGTGTTACACAACAATCTCCACAAAGTTTTCAAAGGGAAAACTTTCTTTCTTCTCCACAATATGCAAAATGTCTACAATGCTATACTATGCTCTACTCTCTAGCTATAGCTCTAACTCAATTCTAACTCTGATCTAATGAATTACAAATGAGGGGGACTCCCCCTTTTATAGCTAGCCAAGTCCCAAAAGACGGCTAGGGTTACAATTAATAGAGTGGCCAAAATCGTGCCACCTCAGCCCTAACCCTAAAAACTGCCAGAATAGGGAGTGGTACATTAAATGAATCAAAGATTCCCACTCACTCCCAAAAATAGTAAAGGTAATAAATGTCCATATTCAGTCTTCTAGAAGATCCTCGTCCAGTATTGCGTTCCCATTTGCCTTCTCTCGGACTGCGAACTCAACAAATCTGCCAAGTACAGCCTCAACTTCCTGAATCGAAATGGGTGGAATTCAATCTAACTGAAACTCTAACACTGTGACTGAATGGTCATGCCTCGTACAAGATTTTCTCCAAGCAACCAAGGAGTCCTGCGTGTTCTGGATCAAAGTGGAGAAAGTAGCAGTATTCTCGAAATCATCTTGTACAAAGGTCTTAACATCTGCAAAGAAAGGCACCAGCAAACCCCTCAAATTATCAAAATTAACTTCATCTGGATTCAACCGCCTAGCAAATATAGCCTCAAAGGTATTCTGAACTCCATCTATAATGTTGGCCATAGCCTTATGTACTCTAGCTGAATCCGCCTGTGCCGCATCGAAGAAGCCACGCCCTGTGATCGCCGAAGAATACCACCGAGAGAAATCATATCGGTCATTCTCATGAATGACACCTCCATCAATCAGCAATCGCAATGGCACATGCCTCAATGCCTCAAGACGCTGGATCACCTTACTCTGATAGATGGAGGCATCGCCCCAAGCATGATCCACTGCCTCCATCCGTGCCAAAATACTAGAGGCCTGCTGAAAGGCAAAAGCAAGGTCCTCCATAAACTTCTCAGTCTCGGCACGAACTCCCGTGACCCACTTGTCCGCCTCCTATGCCATTTTTCCTAACTCCATCAAGCCGCTGATCGACTCTCTAGGTATCTCTGCTGGAGGCTCTATCACTGGAACATCCTGCCCTCGAGAACGAGACAACTGTTGAACATATCCTATTAAAGCTTTGTGTTCTCCTTTCAACTTCTTATACTTCCTTCCTTCTTGAACAACCTGTCCTTGAGGGCGAGGTAGGAGTTATCACACTCCTCCACAATCTGAGCACCAGTAGGGCGTCCCAAATCCAGAGTGGTGACCACATAATTCTCAGGTACTGCTATTCCGGTCACACTCAACTCGTGGCACAGCTACATGAAGGGTGCGAGAGCCATCCTCTCAGTGGAGATCTTCGAAAATTTTCTTGCTTTCTTCTTCGGTGGAGGGGCACTGATCCGGTTTAGAAATTCTTCCATCTCAACTGCTGGATCAATTTCCTCGCTGGGGCTTCTTCTCATTCTATCCTTAAGCTAATCAGGCACATCACACTGTATATCAAAGGGTTGCTGCTCCTGTGCCTCTACTTCTCTAACTTGTTCAACTTCTTCATCATTCTGGCGAGGCTCATCGTCCTCAAGTGGCTGAGTATCACCTGACACTATATCATCATCATCGTTCATGGCCACTTCTAATTCCTGCTGAAACTGAGGGTCAGTAATAGTCCCCTCATCATCCTGCTGATCAACTCTATCAGGTGCGTTGACACTCTGGCCAACTGACTCCCTTCGTGGAGGCTAAATATTATCCTGTACTACCTGCACCTGATTCAATGCAATCCTCTGATCAGCAAATAAATAGACCTCTTGTATACTTGGAGAACGTGTCTCCAATGGTGATGCAACTGTAACTCGTGGAGGCTCTGGCTGAGTAGGCTCCTGTCGAACTATCTCCTTCTGGACTCTGGACCTCGTGTAATCTGTTTCTTCCTGCCAGTGGTGGGCGTCCTATGATCTCCCATCATATTGTAAGTCAAAGCAATTGACCTACTCTTCAATCTGCTTACACGCCTATCAACCCATGCTCTAGTAAATGTCATGACTGGGATAGAGAGAGTATCTAAATCTGCAACCTCGGGCTCTGACCAATCTGGAGGTGGAAGTGGAGTATCTCTAACTGCCGCATAGTCCGGGTGTACAACGTCCATATCCTCATTGACCTGGTCTAGAACCGGAATGACCTCACACTCCCTGATCAAGGTAATGGGCAACCGAGAAAACATCCTTTTCCTCACTTCAATCTTATCAGCTGCATCAGCCCAATAATCTTCAATGGTGGCCTTATGTTTAAATTCTTCTGACAACACCCATTTGATGTTATGATGCGGGTCATAGTGTTGTCGACTAGTGTGGTATGAGAAATGATAAAATTGAAGTTCACTTTCAGCCTCTCTAGCTCCCTGTATCGAAGGACACACCTCATCTGAGTTGCCCATGACAACTGGAAATTCTATCCCTCCCTTCTTCTTCTTCTTTTGAATCTTATCAAATGCAAGCAGTTGCCTAGATATCTCTAGCATCAATATTCTATCTGTTGGGTACTTAGGCAGCCTATATGGGTACGAGGAAAAACCTTGCAGCCTAATGTAAGAAAATCTCGAAAACTATATGAACCAGCACCCATACCTCTCAATTAATTCCTGGGCATCCCTCGAGATTCTGTGATGTAGCCGCTCCTGCAGCAGCCTCGTGATATACATGGTGAAAGAATCGTTGACACGCTTGTAGTGAGTTGTGCTCGACAGGTGCAATTGTGGACACGCCTCATGAATCTTGAACTGGTGAGAGCCACAACCGACAGGCTCCTTGTAAGATATTCCCCTGTACTTCATCATCCGTGCCAACATATAAATGATGTAGGGGCTCATATAAAACGTCTTCGTTCTTCTCAAGCTCAGGAGCTGCTCATGCAAATTATCACTGATCATCTCTGCCCAATTGACATAGTCCTTCCCTTCCAGCACGAGATTGATGTAATAAAACATCCAAGGCTAAAAAATGAATGACTGTGCACAACCTCCAACCCTGCTCAGCATCATGATGAGATCACAATATTCTTGCTTCAGGTCCTTTGCTATGATCTGCTTTGGCAACTTTGTACGAGAAGGCTTGGGAGTGCTCATCCAGTGGGTGTTAATTGTATCCATGCATCGCTCAAAAGCAGAAGCATACATACGCTCAGCTCGTTCCCTGGATTTATAAATCATATTTCTGTGCATCGGGATCCCGAAAGCTTCACCAATGGCTGCCGGAGTAAGATTGGCTAGCACTTGGCCATCTGGTGACATGATCGACCGGTGTTCCTTCTCATAGCAATTAGCACACTCCATCATCAGCTTCGAGCACTGAATGGCTGGCGGAAAACCAGCAGCTGCATATAGTCCGCTTCGAACAATGTTGTGCGAAGTGGTTGAAGCCCGATGACTTCCAATTCCAAACATTCTGTTCTTGAAGGTCTCGAGGTTGACGGAGCCCAAATTGGTGTCTGTCAACTTGCCCAGCTTTGAAATGAACTTTGATTCTGGCATGAATGTCTTACTCAGCTTCTTGATCACAGCCTGCCTGGATGCACCATTGTCCTTTCCAGTCGCCCTTGCCTTAGCCATCTGCAAACAGTAAACATTCATCAGCAATTTAGTTTATAAAAACAAAGTAAGATATTGCGTATGGGCTGCAGTCGACTTCCAGAACATTTCCAATTTGCAAACCTCAGCTTCTTCTCTTGAACTTCAACACTTAGAAAAGTTTCTAAGTAAACTTTAGTGACTTCAATCTGCAACAACTCCAATCAGCAATTTCGAACTTTTAAAACTTCGTACTTTATATTAGCAATCAGCAATCAACCAATTTGCACTTTGAAAACTCTCAGCAATTCACCTCAAGGCGTCCTCTTCAACTCGCAACTTCCACTTCAGCAATGAATTAAGCTTTAGCCACTACACTAGCAAAGTCGTACCTTTTCCAACCAGCAAGTGCGCACTTCTAAACTTCAGCAAAGGCACCTCTCAGCAATTCAAGGCGTCCCTCCTTCAGCAGCCTCAGCAAACTCCAGACTTAGCCAAAATTCGAACTCACTTAATCTCCAGTCTTCAACAACTCACTGCAATGCTTCACTCTCAGAGCAAATTCAACTGTGAAAACAAGTGAAAAACTTCATTTTATAGCTTAAAATCGAATTCTAGAAGGAGCCAATTTTAGCCAGTGCATTAAACTTCCACTACTCCACTTCGAGAATTCAAAATTTCCCTCTCTGGTATTTCTGACACTTGTCTCTCGACGCCAGGAATCTTGCTCTTCTAGAAACTTGACTTTGACTGGCATCTTTGAATTTGCTTTCGAAAAATTTAATTTAAATTCATCTTTTTAACTCACCAGCTGGAGCTCTGTCACCTAAATTCGAATTTAACTCTTCATCATCTTTGGAAAATTCATCTTCGAAGAATTCAATCAAAATCATCTAGGCAACTGATCTTGAATTCATCATTCGAAGAAATTCATTCTGAAAACACATTTTATTTACTCTGCCTTAGAGAATTTTAAAATTTCCCTTAGGAAAATTCACAATTTGAGCACTGATTAAATTCTTCATTGAAAAAGTGTTGGCGAAGTGCGGAAGACTTGGAAATCCATTTATCATCGCAAATGTTCAGTACCCAGAAGAAAATTTTCTCCAAAATGCTTCGAATCCATGGGTACCCAACGAACGGGTTCATTTAATTTTTTGAATTTTGAACCTTAGAAAAATATTATTTTCACCATTTTAAATTCATTCTTCACCTGTGATCATCCTGTGTTGCTCCAACTTGAAGAAATTGAATTCATCCTGCCTCTCTGACTTCATCACTGAGAAAATTTGCTCATGCTTCAAAAAATTTCACCACCTTGAGCTCTAAGCGTATTTTCTAAGAAGAAAATAATTTGCCGTAGAAAAATTTTAAATCATCTTGCACCTTGAGAATTTGCCTTAGAAAAATTTATTTCATTTGCCAGTGGAGGAAATCTTATCAACTTCATTTAGAAAATTTTTACTCACGCCTGGCACACTTGATTTGCCACTCACCATTTTGTTTTTAACTCCACATTTGCAAGGCAATTTTATTTAAAATTCTAACGCCTTAGAGATATTATATTTTTTTATTTTGCTTTTACTCAACACCTTGGGCGTATATCATACTTGAAGAAAATCACGCCTTGGCATTTTATTCCCACCACGCCTTATAAAATTCCTCTAATACATACCACCTTAGGCGCATTTGAGGCTAGGAAAGGAAATTCAAAAATCACGCCTAGGCAACACACCTTGCAACATTCTCTAACACATCACCTTAGGCGCATTTGAGGCTAGGAAAGGAATAGTGCCTAGCATTCACCACCTTTTACCACGCTTTAATCACATTTCACCTCATTTACCACCCTCATTCACTTTCTACACCCCAACTTGGGCACATTTTGACTTGGCAAGAGGATGACCCTTCGCCTTCCATTTTTTGTCCTTACATGCATGCATTTGGGCGCATTTTGCCCATGGAGGAGGATGAAAACGTTTGACCACTTTGACTTCTTTGTGTTTTGGGCGCATTTCACCCCTGCTGCAGGATGGGCGCATTTGGAGGGGTGAGGAGGATATCCAGACTTAGAAATTTTTTTTTCAACCTTTTTCCTCTTCAAGGTGGGCGCATTTTGCTCTGCCAACAGGATGGAAATCTTTGACCTTGCTTTGACTTTCTTCTCCTTGGGCGCATTTTGCCCCCTGAGAAGGATGAACTTCATACTTAGAATTTTTTCCTGAGCTTCCTCACTCACCTGGGCGCATTTTGCCATGTCTACTGGATGAAGCTCCAGACTTAGAACTTTTTCCATCGTTTTTCGCTAGTATTTCATGCCCTGCTATTTATAGTAAGCCTTCTCAATTTTGCACCTCTGAAGCTCGGAATGGTTTGAAATTTTGCGCATTGCATCCTCATAACCTTGTTGCCCTGTCGACACTGCCATTTTTAATCACCCTGCTATTTTTAGCACGTTTCTGTAGGTGGTTTACTATAAATAGTAACCTCATGTTTCTGATAGCTCCACTGCTCCGATTGATTTGAAATTTGAATGGTGCGCTCCTCACCACGTGACCTATCTGTTGACATCAACGCATGCACCTGATTTGCTATTTTTAGCCAGTTTCCAAATTGACTTACTATAAATAGTAAGTGCTCCGTTTGACTTGAAATTTCACCAGCAGATAGCTTGAAGGATACTGATCGCGGTGGTTTACATTGGTTTTTGAAAATTCTGACTTTTGACCCCTCTTTTTGGGTCCCGAAGTTGGAAACCCTAATTCGCTCTGCATGTGTATCAAAAGATATCTGTTTGTCTGCGTTTCTGTGGCACTGTGATCAGCTCGTGAATCTGAACTGCTGGGAAGCGGCTGCCAGGACACACCTGCTAAAAATAGCAAGTTCCTTACTGAGCGGGTATCTTCGTTTGCATGTCACACCATCGCGAAGCTCTCGAAAAACCCATCAGGAATATGCCAACATGCAAAAGAAACCCTGACATGCAAACCCTAAAAATAGCCTCGGAAGGCTGAATTTTGAAAGTTGTCTCGTCTTGCATGTTATATCATTGCAAAGATCTCGAAAAACCCAGAAGGAATATGTCAACATGCAAAGAAAAACTCTGCATCTGAACCCTGAAACTTGTCCCGGAAGCTGGACTGCTAAAAATAGTAAGTTGTCTGTTTTCGCTCCAATTTTGCACATGAGTAGTCTGATGCGCTATGAATGTCGTGTGACTGTCGGAATCTCAAAATAGCTGACGGACTGCCTGTAATTGCACACTTACTAAAAATAGAAAGTACCTCAGAATTCGATGAAAATCTGCTGGGAGCCTGCTGGAAGTACACTGACAATAATGTTAAGCTCAGTTTTCAATTTATTGACTTTATTTGCCCTTGGACTGACCAGAAACGATGAAACCCTAATTTCAGACTTGGTCAGTTTCACACTTAAACTCACTGACGGGCGCAACCCCCGAAAGGCGGACATCAGAAAAGAGACAGAGCGAGAGAGAGAGAAGAAAACCCAAGCCAAAAGACCGGAACGGAGCAAAAATTAGGGGGTCCCCATTTGAATGGGGCGATGTGTGAAAAGGTCACAACAAAATGTTGTCGCGAAATGCTCCTCCATCATGAAATGCTCCGTTCTGAGTCTCAGCATCAGGTTCTGTTCAATGAAACTTCCTTTGACTGACAAACTACTGACAAAAATCCATGCTTGATATTGCCCAAAAACTGTACTTGACATCATTTTAGCAAGATTAAGACCATTTAAACAAAATGCCTTGATGAAGCAAAAATTTTGGTTTTGGGTACAATAGAGTAATCACTATTAATATGGTGGTGTATTCTGAACTTAATTACTGCTGCAAATATATATATATTTCTGATTTTTATGTGTTTTTTGTATTGCCGTACCCAAGCCGTACCCAACCCGAATTTTTTTTTTGCCGAATCCCGTACCGGATTCTCGTACCCGTACTCGAATCCAAAAACGAATCGGTAACTTAGGAAAGTACTAACTAATGAGCATTGTTTGAAGGAAAGAGATTACCAAAAAATAGAGAAGCCAAACCAAGCACCACCAAATGCAAAAGTAGACAAGAATTTGATAAGGGGAAAAAACAAGAAAAAAACCCAATATTATGAATGGAGACAAAATGCCTAAGAATGATACAAAGAGAGAGAGAGCACTTAAGCCTTAAGCTTGCTTGCTTGAATATGAAGAATGAGAGGAGAGGCACCTCAATAAATAGAGGTGAGAAGAGGAGTTAGAATTTAACTCCCAATTCAATGAATGCCACCATTCATCTATGTGTGTGCAATGTGTCAAGAACCTCTTAAGGAGGTGGCTACAAATATTCCTTAATAAAGGAATTAAAAATAAAATGAGTCATCCTCACACATGTGTGAGAAGACAAAAAGACAAAAGACTTGTAGGGATTCTTTTGGAATATTCCTACAAGTTAATAAATAATTACAATTAAATAATAACCTTTACCAAGTAAAGATTAATCTTCGAACATCCCCCCTTAAGCTTTACTTGGGTAGTTTACATCAAACCCTTCAATGGGTTGTAATCCAAGATTTTTACAATGAAAGAGAAATTTATCTTTACAAAGAACTTTAGTGAGAATATTTGCAACTTGATTTTCACCTCTACAATACAAAAGAGAAATTTGCTTGTCTTCAATTTGCTCTCTAATGAAGTGATGTTGAAGAGCAATGTGCTTGGTCCTTGCATGGAAAATTGGATTCTTTGCCAAAGCAATAGCACTTTGATTATCACAATATAAAGGAGTAGGATCCATTTGAGGTAGACCCAATTTTTGAAGTAATCTTCTTAACCATAATGCTTCTTTGGATGCATTTGTACAACCTTTATATTTAGCTTCAGTAGAACAAAGAGAAGTAGATTGTTGTTTCTTACTATTCCATGAGATTGCATTTGATCCAGCAAAGAAACAATAACCACAAGTGGATCTCCCATCATTGGGATCACCTCCTAAATCTGAATCAGTATAACCTTTTAAAGAAAAATCACAATTTGCATCATAAAAGAGACCAAGATTAAGAGTACCTTTAACATATCTTAAAATTCTTTTTGCAACTTTAAAATGAGTTTGTCGTGGTTTAGACATAAATCTAGAAACCAATCCAACACTATAAGAAATATCAGGTCTAGTAAGAGTTAGATAATTTAAACTTCCTACTAATTGCCTATATAAAGTAGGATCAACAAAAGGAGTTTCCATATCAACCATTAATTTAGTTCCTAATTCACAAGGAGTAGAAACACACTTTGCATCATTCATTTTAAATCTATCTAAGAGATCTTGAGCATATTTATGTTGAGAAATAAAAATACCTTTAGGTGTTTGCCAAATTTGCATACCCAAAAAATAATGTAATAGGCCTAAATCAGTCATTTGAAATTGTTGATTGAGTTGAGACTTAACATCACTAATCAAATTGTTAGAACTAGAAGTGATAATTAAATCATCAACATATAAAATAATAATCACAATATCATCTTCACTATGCTTAATATATAAATTTGGATCATTTTTACTTCTAATGAAACCTTGAGATAGAAAGAAAGCATTGATTTTGAATACCATTCTCTAGGAGATTGCTTTAAACCATAAATTGATTTCTTCAATTTGCAAACAAGATGTTCATTACCTTCCTTAATGAAACCCAAAGGTTGAGACATATAAATTTCTTCATGTAAATCACCATTTAAAAATGCACTTTTAACATCCATTTGATGAATAGGCCAATGCATATGAGAAGCTAAAGCAAGCACTGATTTAATAGTAGGCATTTTAGCTACTGGAGCAAAAGTTTCATTATAATCTAATCCTTCAACTTGAGAGAAGCCCCTAGCAACTAATCTAGCTTTAAACTTGCTAACTTCATTATTTGCATTAACCTTAGTTTTATACAACCATTTGCATGAAACAAGATTCTTACCTTGAGGTAAAGGAACTAAATCCCAAGTATTATTAGAAATTAAAGTATCATATTCTTGCTGCATAGCTTTTTGCCAATGAGGTTGATCTTTAGCTTGTTCATAAGTTTTGAGGATCATTTGAATTCATAATATTAGACATCAAAGCATAATTACAATAATTAGCCTTTATAGTCTTAGATTTATTCATTCTAGCTAAAATATCCTCACTTTCTTGCATATATTTTTTAAACCATTTAGGCTTTCTTTTAGATGTAGGAGCATCATCACTAGAAGAAGAATCATGAGGAGAAATTTCAGCATTTTCATCATCACTATCGCTATGAGTAAGAGATGCATTAGAATGGTTAAGAGAAGGTTCAACTTGAGGATTATCCTCCACAACAATAACTTTATTTTGAGAAGATTCAATATCATGCACTTTAGAACAATCAGGGACACCATTTTCAGCAATGCATACATCTCTAGCAAGTTTAACTTTGTTAGTAAGAGGATTATAAACTCTATAAGCTTTAGAATGTTCATCATAACCAACAAAAATATGATAACAAGATTTAGCATCTAATTTTTGTCTCGTTTGTTTAGGTTTGTGAACATAAGCAATTGAACCAAAAATTCTTAAATGCTTAAGATTGGGCTTCCTACCAGACCAAGCTTCTTCAGGAGTTATATCCTTTAAAGCTTTAGTAGGAGTCCTATTTATAATGTAAGTAGCACAAAACATAGCTTCTGCCCAAAATTTGTAAGACATATTTTTAGCATGTAACATACATTTAGCCATTTCAACAATAGTTCTATGCTTCCCTTCTGCTACACCATTTTGTTGAGGTGTATAGGGAATAGTTAGCTCATGCTTAATACCAAATGATTTCAACTAACTATTAAAAGCATTGTTCACACTTCACATATTCTTTTCCATTATTAGTTCTAAGAATTTTAAGTTTAAAACCAGATTGCCTTTCAACAAATTTATGATATTCAAAAAATAGATCAAAAACTTGATCCTTTAACTATGAAGAAAATAGATCCAAGTTCTTCAAGAAAAATCATCAACAAAAGTAAGTGCATACCTTGATCCTTGGATGGAGTGATTCTCCATGGGTCCCAAAAGGTCACTATGAACTAGGTGCAACTTATGAGTTGCCCTCCATGATTGACCATGTGGAAAGGGCTCCCTATGCATTTTACCACTCATGCATCTTGTGCATACAGTTTTAGATGGAACAATACTAGGCAATCCATCTACCATATTAAGCTTTTGCATTAAAACAATATTGTTAGCATTAATATGACCAAGTCTTTCATGCCAAACATTGAAATAAATGGTAGATATTAAAGAGCATCTAGATTGAGCAAACTCATAAAATTTGAACAAATTGTCATTGTCTAATTTAGCATTAGCAATGACCTTGTTTTTTTTTGGATCAATAACATAGCACATATCTTTGTAAAATTCTATTTTATAATCTTGACAAAGCTTAGCAACTGAAAGTAAGTTAGTCTGTAATTCAGGAACATATAAAACATCATGCAATTTACCATTAGGAACATTCACATCTCCAATTGCTTCTACTTTACAATTATGATTATTAGCAAGTTGAAGAGGAACATTAGATTTATTAGGTTGCATAGACTCAAAAGCTTCTTTATGTGAAGTGACATGTTGAGATGCACCTAAATCAATTACCCATTCAAGAGGTTGAGAAACATTAGAACTACAAGTAAAAGCACGTCTAGATTGATTACCATTGTTTTGAAACTTATTATTATTAGGTTTATTTTGTTGTTGATTATTTTGCTTCATAGGTTTTTTCTCATTTTTCTTTTTAAAACAAGTATTTTTCTTTTTAAAATAAGTGCAATGAGGTCTCTTAGAAGAAGTATTCTTCCTAGGATCATTGCCATTATTATAATGAGGTTGATTATTATAATGTTGTTTTAAAGTTTTGGTTATGATTACACAAAAAAACATGTTCATTAGACTTAAGATTGCCAAATTGAATCAACTTAGCTTCTTCATGTCTTAATAAATTACGAAAAATATCATAAGTTAATTGAGTAGCTAAAGAAGGAATAGCTAATTGAGCATGAATATTAGCAATAAATTGCTGAAATTGCCTAGGAAGACATTTTTTAAGAATAAGATGAATTAATCTAAGATCTTCTAATTTTACTTCTAAACCATGCAATTGACTATTTAAAGCATCAAACTTTAATAAAAAATCATCCATAGATTTAAAACCAGAATACCTTAAATCTTCAAGCTGATCTTGAAGTTGAATTTATCTTTGATTCATTTGAACTATCATAAATAGTCTTGAGATTGTCCCATGCTTCATAGGCTGTTGTACATGTCCCAATGTGAACATATAGTTCAGGTGACATGGAAATACCTATGAGGGCAAGGGCTTCCTCATTTTTGGGCTTCCATTTTTCTTGTTCATCTTGGGATGCAGATGGACCAGGTTTCGATTTGGGATCTGTAGCAACATCCAAAAGATGTTTAAAACGAAAAATAAAAGAGATATGAATTTTCCAAGAATGATAGTTAGAACTAGTTAATTTAATTTCAGGAATTAAAGTTGACATGATTGTAATAAAAAATTCACAACTTTAAGAGAAAAATGATAACTATTGTAAATATTTGCTTAAAAAAAAATATCCTTCTTGATTGAATTAAATCTTAAAAAAAACTTATTTTAAAAAAAATTGTTTATACCAAAAATTAAAAAAATAATGTTAATTTTAAAATTTAATAAATATGAATAAAAATAGTAACAAACAAATTAAAAAATATTTTAATAAAATTTAATGATTAATTAAATTTTTTAATAAACTTTAAAAAAAATTAAAACTTTAAAAGCTTAATATAAAAAGCTTTATATAGAGTATATGTGAAAATAGATAAAGCTCTTCTTTAGAGTTTAGGATTAAAAAAACTTTTAAGAGATTTACTTTTACTAAAAAAGATTAAAAAAGCTACGGGTTAAGATTTAAGATTTTTTTTGTTTGAAATTTTGGGCGGGCAAAGAAGAAATGGGGGTTTATCCTTATTTAATAAAAAGTTTTATCAGGCCTTTAAAAAATTCTATTAAAACCTCACTCTTTTAAAGATTGAAAAAAACATGATCTTGTAAAAGAGAATGGGCGGGGAAAAGCAAATGGGCAGACGGAAGAATTTGAGCCAGACTTAGAATGGTGGGGCAAGCAGAGGAGGATGGAGAGGAGCCAACTACAGAGGGCAGCGCAAGTGGTTGAAACAGAGAACCCGAGCAAGAACCTGCAAAAAAAGCTAAGAGAGAGAGGATGATAACAGAGGCTGCAAGAGTAGTTGAGGGGGGGCGCGGCCTGAAGAGGGATGACTACCCTTAATTAAGGGTTTTTTTAAATTTTTATTATTTATTTTTTAAAGAACTTTTAAAATAGAAAAAACAGGGGCTAAAGCCCTTAATATTTAGGATTAGATTTAGCCTGATATAGCAAAAAAGATTATAGATCTAAAAAAAGATTGAAATATAACCCCTTTATTTGAGGGTTTCTAAAATTTTGCAAAAAATAAAACATGCATGCAAATTATATAGCTTAGATTTGAAATTTGAAAAACTAGAAATATTTAGATAAGAAATCCTGCAAAAGGGTTAGAAAAATATTATAAACAAGAAGCAATATTAGACTTTTGGCTCTTCTCCTTTTCTCTTAGAGTGCCTCCAATGGTGTGCTTTATAAACTTGGTAAACCTTCAACAATGTAGCTCAAAAATGATTAGAAATACCAAGCTCTGATACTATGAAAGGAAAAATAAATGAGCAATGGAAAGTACTAACTAGTGAGCATTGTTTCAAGGAAAGAGATTATCAAGAAATAGAGAAGCCAAACCAAGCATCACCAAATGAAAAGGAGACAAGAATTTGATAAGGGGAAAAAACAAGAAAAAACCCCAATATTATGAATGGAGACAAAATGCCTAAGAATGATACAAAGAGAGAGAGAGAGAGAACACTTAAGCATTAAGCTTGCTTACTTGAATATGAAGAATGGGAGGAGAGGCACCTCAATAAATAGAGGTGAGAAGAGGAGTTAGAATGTAACTCCCAACTCAATGAATGCCACCATTCATCTATGTGTGTGCAATGTGTCAAGAATCTCTTAAGGAGGTGGCTACAAATATTCCTTAATAAGGGAATTAAAAATAAAATGAGTCATCATCATACATGTGTGAGAAGACAAAAAGACAAAAGACTTGTAGGGATTCCTTTGGAATATTCCTACAAGTTAATAAATAATTACAATTAAAGAATAACCTTTACCAAGTAAAGATTAATCTTCTAACAGTTGGAAATACATATAAAACAATCAAAAACAAGTCATCCCACGCAAATAGAAAGTTTCCAGAAGCTAAAACATCCAAGTAATCCACCAGAATGTGAAAACACAAAAAACCAAATAAAATGTACCTGGAGAAAAATCTGGAAAAAGTGCATGAATTGCTGTGAAGCTATGTTCCACCAAGTTTCCGGGACGGGGGGACAGCGGAACGGCGGGACGCATTTCGGGGACGGCAACTTTTTGAGGGGATTTTAGGGGACGGGGGGACGGCTGTATAGTATATATATATATATAGATATAGATATAGGGAGAGAGAGAGATAAATTTTAAAAATATAGGGAAATTTCAAATTTAAGATTTTCATATGAGTAATGATAATCATAACAATTACCAATCATATTGACATATGCATCATAGAATCGAATTATCAAACAAATTAATACTACAGCTACCTAATTGCATCCATGGACCATAATTCAAATTCATGTCAAATAGTCAATGTGCATATGATATAAAATAATAAAATGCCCAAAAGGCTACAAGTTTGTACTACAAATGTCAAAATGACAGTCACAAGTGTCCAAAGGCAAAACATAGAAATAGAAAGTATGATGATTGCCACTACTTGGCATCTGCCAACACTGCATCAAAATCAGACTCATAGTCTGAGTCACTGTCACTGTGAGGGGCTAGCTCATCTAATGGAACTCCAACCAATCCCTCCTGTCTCTTCTCCTCATCAATTTGTGTGACGTCCTCTGGATCAACATCCCATCGTAATGCTGGAGTCTGTCTATACTCAGGAGTCTGACGATCCTGGAGTCGCAAAGCACTATGCACAACCACTAATTTTTCTGCCCGTCTAGAGGTCAGCCTATTCCTCTTGATAGAGTGAATAAAGCCGTATGTTGACCAATTCCTCTCTGCAGCAGAGGAACTAGCAACCTGTGAGAGGAGACAAAATTTAAAAACTAAATTAGTAATTTAAATTTACTAATTAGGACATTCAATTTAAATTATGATTATATAAATGTTCAAACTTCAACACTATCACTCATCTAAATCAAATTATGTTAATCTAAAGTATTACCTGTGAAAGGAGGCGAACAGCAAGCGTCCTCAATTGTGGTGCATCCTTCCCATGCCATGACCACCATCCAATAGGATCCCTTTGAGCTACTGTAGTTCTATCTACCCTGGCCTCTGGTTTGCCGAATGTTGGACCACGGAGATTAACAAAATCAGTGAACTGTGTACGAACTAGACTGGCCTCCTCAATTGAATATATTTTTGCAAGGGCCCTCATAAACCCTTCTTTCACCTCATCATCATCACAAGGAGGCATCCTACCAGGTCTAGGTACATACCATTTGGGATTAAGAGCAAAGGCTGCCATATGAAGCGGGGTGTTCATAGTGTTCCACCGCCTTGTCACAATGGGCCTAATTTTTTGCTCATATAATCCCGAATTAGGATCCTTATTAGAAATTGCTTTCTTCATTTTTCCAAGCATGGAGTCAAAAGTTTCATAAATCTCTCCAAGACTTGGAGAGTCTGTATCAGCATATCTAATGACATCCACAATAGGTGAAATGATGGAGCAAACAAATCTGCAAACAAAAATTTGAAAAAAGACAAGTTAGAACTTAGAAAATAAAAAAATATTAATAATAAAATCATATATATATATTTTTATAAAATCAGCAATCAATAACAAATTATTAATTAACAATTTTTTTACCTCACATTGGACCACCAATTATCATCAAGAATTTTTTGTTTGATGCTTCTCCCTTCTGCAGTGCTTGCCATAGCCCATCTATTCCACTTTGAATTAACCATCATCAACTGTAGAGCCTCCTGTACCTCAAGCATCCTCTTTAACAAAATAAAGTAGCTAGCATACCTTGTTGCTACAGGCTTGAGAAATTCCTTCCTTGAAAATGTCCTAAAGAGGGCAAGTGAGGTGTGATGGTTGCAAATAAACATCTGAATGTCTCTAGCATCTACAACCACCTGGTGCACCCAATCCATCTTCCCTATGTCTTTCAATTCGTTGTTCAACACATGAACACAACAAGGGGTCCAAAAGATGTGCTTGTAAGCACTCTCAACCATCAAACCTGCTAATCTGCACACACGTGCTGAATCAGTAACCACCTGCACAACATTGGTTGCCCCAACCTCCTCTATAGCCTCTTTCAAAATATTAAATTGGAATTCTGCATCCTTGCGCTTTCCAGAACAATCAATGGCTCTAAGGAAATATGAACCAGCTGAACATGTGACTATGATGTTTATAAGTGGCCGTTGTCTAATATTGGTCCACCCATCCATGATAATAGAGCAACCTGTTCTAATCCAACACTGTCTCATGTCCTCCATCACCACACTCACCTTAGAATATTCTTTTTCAAGGAGTGTAGTACGTAATTTATGTTCTCCAGGGGGAATGTATGAGGTACCAACATTTGCCACATCTCTAAACATTTGTTTGAAGTAGGGAGAACGTGCTACATGGAATGGGATAGCATGGGCATAGAAAAATTTGGCAATGGAAGAATCTGCCACATCTCGTGCTTGCACATTGAACATATTTTCAACTGTATTTTGCTGCTCACTAGAAGTAGCAGCCTTCCTCTTCCCTCTTGTGGAAATATGAACACCACCCGCACCACTACTACCACTACCAACACTAGGACTACCAAGCATAGAGGGCATAGGTGAGGTTGAATGTGCGGATTGAGTTTGCATAAGCTGATCCATAGGCCTTCCTCCGGCCTCCAAGTGCAATCTATAACACTCCATCCTCTCAAAATCTTTTATATCTTTACAACCCTTGACCCCATGGCCTCCAAAACCCAATAGATGAGAATAGACTCTTGTATAGCTCCCATTATATTTTTCTTTGCAAATGTGACATAGCCACAATCTACTACCCCCAGTGTTTTTCCCTTTGTCTTTGTCTATACGTGATGCTAGTTGAAGAAGAGGTTTTTTAGAATTAAAAGGGCCTTTTGCATATTTTTTCAAGTCTTCAGAAGGGATATCAAATGGGTTTGTTTGAGGCTGCCCCATATGAATTGATTGGTTTTCTTCCCCCCTCTCAACATCCCCACTATCTTCACTATTGCTGCTCATTTTGTTTTCTTTTGGTTTTTGCAAACTGAAAATTAAAAAAAAAAACAAAAAATCATACATTTTATCATTTTAACTTAGAAAAAAATGAAAAAAAATGAAAGATAATGAAAGAATAACTTACCTCTTTCACTTCTTTTGTTGGTTGCTTGCTTAATGCTCTCCTTTCTTCCTCCTAAATGCTGGTTTTTCTTCTCCAACAACTCCTTCAAACCCTCCTCTTTCTCTTCTCACTTTTGCTCTTGGCTGCAATTTTATCTTGGCAAGTTAAAATGAGATCAAATGAAGGTAAAAAAATGTTTTAAGTGGCCATATTAGGGTTGGGAAGGCGTGGGGCCCACAAAGCAATGTTTTAAAAAAGAAAAAATTAAAAAAAAACTTTATTTTTATGTTTTATAAGCTGCTGTGCAATAGGGGACGGCCGCCGTCCGGGCCGAGGGAGGTCGCCCCTATCCGTACCGGCCCTTTCCATGGCGCATCGGGATGTCCCCAATTGGGTTTTGGGGACGGCTGATAGCCGCCCCTACGCTTCCTGTCCCCGAAACGACAGGGACGGGGGGCAAATACCTAGGGGACGCGTCCCCGTGTACCCTTGCTGTGAAGAGCTCTGAAAGACTGTCTCAATGCCGTAGCAACAAAATCTGAGAAAAAAACCAACACCATTGGATAGTGCTTGGAACTAGCTTTTTGAAATCTTGTTTTCTCAATTTCGATAATCAAGCGAAAAGTTATCCCAATTTTTCCAATCTTGCTAAAATTGCTAAATTTTTTTTTTTTTGGCTCCCCAAAGGCTAGGCATTGGTTTCCCATGGAACCTTGGGGTGGCAAGGGTTTAATTTTTTTTTTGAAAAAAAGCGGCTTACAATATGTGCACCAAAAATTCACCCAACTCCAAAAATTGCAAAAAAAATGAAGATTCTAGATTTGCTCGTGTAATCCTAGATGAGAAAAAAACTCAAAAATGGAGAAGGGGTTCATTGAATCCACACTTTGATTCATTGTTAGAATTGTGAATAAACACGAGATGCATGAACTTTAAGAATCTTCAAGGATATCGAGAGATAAAGAGTAGATAATACAATGAGGGTGAGTGCTTTATAAGAAAAACTCTAAATGATAAAGGGATTAGATTATGACAAGTGTCAACATTCTATGTGATGAAATAGAATGATTTAATAAAAGTTCACTCTAGTTAACAAAAAAAAACACTCCTAAGTTTAGGTTAAGTGCATGAGAATAAATTAGCCTAATAATCAATTAAAGATTAATTAATTATTAGCTATTGCATTTTGAAAAAAGGGCTGCAGTTATCAGATAAAGTAATAGAAGAGATTAACTGGAGTACTAGAATATATAATTGCCCCAAGATATAAAAAAATTCACTTTGCAGAGAGGTTAATTATCCACAAAGGACCATACAGGTTCAATTTCATTTTAAAATGAGACCCATCAATCCTTTTTTTTCTTTGCGTGTAAAAATGCCTTCCAATCTATTATTTTTATGTACAATCATTTTACAATTTGGCCTCCAATATTCAAAACACTAGTGCAAAGTTGACATCTAAGACATTCCAGAAATACTACTCTGTTATTGTCAGTAGAATAAACTGAGAAGGCTCCAAACATAATTACCCTCTATCAAGGTAAACCAAAAACACGTGGCAGGAAGGAAAATTAAACCTTATAATTATTTTTTCTTGATGAGAACAAACTCTTTCCTTTTAGTTAAAAAATTTAGTATATACTAAGCATCTCAGCCATTGGCAGGACTTTTGCCTGCATCCAATCCCCAACTTACTCATGCCAGGTGTGGTGGATGCCTTGTACAATCATGTTGGGTGAGCAATAACTGCTGTTACAGTATGTATGGGCTAATGGGTCACACTTTTTCCAAGTATCTTGCAGAAAGACTCGTGAAAGCCATAGCTTAAAGAAATAGCCATAGGAACGAACACATCATGACATTGTAATATGTCTTGCTTGAATGGATAAGTTAGTGCTTTAAATGTCAGAAAAAGCCAATGGAAAGAGCAGCGAGAAGTGGAAACACAGGGACACTTCCCAACCAGAAAGTAAGTTACCACTGATGCCACTGATGGTATATTTGGTGTAAGCAATATTCAAGTTCACATCTTTGGAATAGAATCCAGTGAGAAAAGGAAATCCAATTAGAGATGGGCTACCTACGAGCATCATGGTATAGGTCAAGGTAATGAGGAAGCAAGGCACCCCCCATCTTGTGCATATCTTGCTCATCTGACATGGCATAAATCACTGAAGCTGACATCAGAGCTGTACCAGGAACTCTTTGCTAAATAAGTTAGCTCTAAGTTGAAAAGTTAAAATACATGTGTTTATTTGTAGTTCTTGCAATCTTGCATTTGTTTAATATGATTTAGGATAATATGTTGACCAAGAATAACAGATCTTTCTTTAATCCAATTTTAAAGTGGTGCTCTATTATGAGCTTTTCCATTTGTCAGGAAAAAATCTCACTACCTTTTAGTGGACATGATTTTTCCATTCCATGAAGATGTTTTTGATGGAAAAAAATATACACATTTTAATCGAAAAGCACTCAAAAACTTATTACTTCTGTTTAATTTTTTTATGTAGGATGAAGCTTGGGCAGCTGGAGGCAGTGGCATTTTGTTGAGGACAAAAAATGGTGGGAAAACATGGACCCGTGATAAGGCTGCAGATAATATTGCTGCTAATCTTTATGATGTTAAGTGAGTGCTTTTTAACTTTCGCATATGAATGTTTATTTTATGCTTTTTTGATTTTTCATGTAGTTCTCTCTGCAATTAAAATGTTTTTTTGAATATTCATTATCTTTTTAAGTTCAAACGTCAAAGGCTAATGCTGCTGGCAAGCAGTAAGAACAATCTGTAGAAACAGAATTGTGTTATTTAACTTATTTTAGACTAAGTTCTACTGTGATTGGTGATGAACTCTAACCACTTAAGATGTCAGTGTAAGAATGATTGGGAGAGTTGTAAAAGGACAGGCTGGGGATTTGCTTTCCCGGGTGCTAATAGTATCTTCCCTAAGGCTTGCAATAAAATCTGTCTTCTATTATGTTGATGATGATTCTAGACTTATCTGGTGTATGCCATCCCGATCCCATCTTAGCATTACCTTCATTTAGCCATTTACCTCTACCATTAGTTAGATGCAAAGTTTATATTGAAGAGATATACATAGCCATAACAGTAACTTATTTATCTGGATTAACAAATAGCAAACCTACATTAGGAATTTTTTTTCCATGGACATCTAGAACCATCATGGCATCCCTTAAAGGTTCTGCATACCATCGGGCTATTAGGAGCTTTGCTTTTTAGATGAGTGATCGACCTCAGATTTAAGAAGAGATTTTTATCTTCCTCAACATGGGGTTTGATTAACATTCTAATTTTATCTCTAACATTTATACACCCATGGTGTAAACTGTTGATGTTCGTCAGGCTGCTTCTTCCAGATCACGCATTTAAAGGCAATTCAAATGATAGCCTTATCGACTATTTGAATTGCAAGATTATCTCTTGAAGAAGGCACGACTTTAATGAAGAACGATCTGTTGAACTGGCGCAAACTGGCGCAACTCTTGGGAATGCATTTAATGATTATTTATATTTGTTAAGGAGGCTCGAATTGTCTTTGAGGCCGACCTCCTGTTTGGATGCAATTTCATTTGAAGAATCATGTCTTTCTATGCTGGGCCGACTTATGCTTTTGAAAGGTCACATCTCCTCTCATCATATTCTATATATACTTGATGGAGTGTCTTTGCTTGATCATCGAATCATCCATTTCATTGTCTCAAGTGTGAAGTTCTCTAGTGTGAATTCATTCCAAGTGCAGATTGAGAATCTGTAGAAGTCAGAGGTTATTGTTAGCAGATTGCTCCATTGTATTTCTGTAATTGCATCAGATTGTGATACCAGTCTCTTGGCCTAATTATCGGCCTTCATTGTAAAGGAGGCATTGTTTTGTGACTCAATATATAAGTGATATATTGTTGCTGGGTTTTTCTCCTTCAGGAGGAGGGTTTTCCCAGGGTATCTGCTGTGTTGTGTGTTTGATTTTGAATTATTTCTCTTTGCTCTAATCTGATCTGTAAAATTAACATGGTATCAGAGCGGGTATAAGGAGGATCTGATCAGATTTATTCAAGTCAAGGCAACCACAAGTCTCAGAAAGGAGAATCCGCAAATTCACAAGATGCCTATCGCGAATGTTGATAAATATGTAAAGCTGAACGGAATCAAGATCTTCCGTTGAATGTTTAAATGTGATGATTGGAGATCATTCCGTGTCACAAAATTTTGATTTGCAAGGTTCTTATCGCAGATAAAGTTAAATAGCTTTTCATTTATCAATCATTGGAGTCAACAGAGGAAGTTTACATATACATAGTCTCCATCTTGAGGAAAATGACGAGTAGCCGAAGATGGCCTATGAAGGAAATCATCTATTTGGATATCAAGTGCTGGAGTTTGACGACGTCATTCTTCTTCAGACCCGTGAAGAAATTCCTGGATCTCTCTATATAATTTGGTTGATCGAAAAAGATCAAAAGGTCGATGTTCTCTATTGAAGAGTCAAGCATCTCCTTCATCTTTGTTCAGATATAATTTTACATTATCTCGATTATGGCATTCAGGAATCAAGCTATCAGGACCTGAGATGGTGACCTCGAATCAAATGTATATTGGTAAGGTACAACCGCTATTTGATGTCAAAGGAGCGCTCGTCTGAAAGTATCGGGACCTGAGATGGAGACAAGATTCATCGTCCAGGGGCTCTGACCGACGTCCTTCTAAAGCCGCGAATGACATCTGCCAGTTATCATGGGCTGGCACCATCCCGTAGACTCTGCGTATTCATCTTCTAGCAGAGCGTCATCTAACAGGCGCCATATTGGAAGTTCTCATAATAATCTATGCGCATCCTTCTCCAAATTGTGACAATAGCTTAGAGTGCCTCATAATATTCGCATGTCATCTCATTGCTAGCGAACTCAAGTTTGAAGGACCTGCTTATAGAGTCATAGTTTAAAATTGTTATAATTCTGCAGCAGGTCATGTGGAAGCAATTGATGCTAAGTCACGATAATGACTAGATTGAGTCTCGAAAAGTTTGAAGGCGCACACTGCAATCTGTTGACATCAGGCATTTTGTTAATCCTTGGATGAGATCATTTGGTGTCATCTTCATTCATCGTGTGTTGCTACATCTGTTACATAATCTGGTTGCAGCATGAAATAGAGTGCATTGTAAATTTGAACAGTCAAAGACCATGTTCAAATTTAACCTTGCAAAGGGCCTGTGTTCAAGCAGTGAAGGTCGTGGACTAATCTGAGCGCAAGAGTAGTGTATCATACAGTGTCGAGTAATTGCATCCTTTAGAATATTAAAGAGATAAGTATTCTTTGTTTGCTGAGTTATATCATTTATTTGGATCTTGTAATTAATAAAGAGAGATAGTGGTTTCTCTTGAATTGTGTTCTCTAGCATAAGATCCTTTGAAGATTTCATTTATTGCAAGTTACTTCATGCTGGTTGTGAAGATTTCTGAGTGTGACTCTGAAGTAAAAAGAGAATTGCAATTTCGATGATGATTAGTTGGTCACATCGATATCATTCTCTAATGCATGAACTCAGATAGAGCTTTGAACTCTTGGAAAGAGTTGGTTCTACATGCTAACTGCATAATGCATTCAAGAAATCTGTAGTTGTTCAGATTTTCTTTTGTTGTGCTGAGCTTAGCACTCTCGAGAGGAGCAAAAGACGAAAGAAAGAGTTATATCAAAATTCAATAAAGATAAGTTTCCTTATCCCTTCATTCTGATTTTTTGATATATTTCTCTTTTATGTTGATTTATTTATTCATGTTTTAATATTGTTCATAAATTCTTATTTATAACTTGAAATAGTAAACCTTGTATGATTCCAGCCTTGATATTTCTTTGGATAATTATAAACTATTAGTAATCTCTCTTTAAAATGCTTGCAGTTCATTGTTCTAGGAGCAAGAAGGTGGTGAGAGATTGCTTAGTGATGAAAAGCTTGAGGCATCTTGTGAGGAAGTCATGCCGACCAAAGAAATAATCAAGCATGAAGTCACAACTTAAACAGACGAGCTGATGGCTAGAGGGGAGTTCACTTCCCAAAAGACTTTCTTGCAATCTTTACAGGATCAAGAGGGAGCTTTGTAACTACTAAGAAGAAGTGAAGATTACTGTATTGCAAGGCAAGGTACTAAACCCTTAGAGATCCCCTTCAAGGATCGGTTTTTGAGACCTAACCAACACGGTAATAAAGTCTCCAAACGATGCCTTATCCTCTCTTGAACAAAGTATTCACCATGCCAAGACGCGGTAAGATCATGCTTTTACTCAAGGTTCCTATGCTAATAGACTCAGCTTGGCCTTAATAATGTGATATTGTTGGTATGTCAAGGGGACTTACACAATTGTTCGACAGCTGACAATAGACAGTAGACTAAGGGCTTTCGCGTAATTCAAATGATTTGGCAGGTGAGCACAAGTTTCCTAATTCTAACCAGAAATGAACTGAATTTAAAGGGTGTAGGGATAAGAGTGTTCTAGTCTACTCTAGGGTGTGGGACATGGTGATCAATTCTCACAAGCTTCAACCAAGCTCCGTTTTGCCTCACTTCGGACAGCTTCCGCGGAACTAGTGCAATCTTCAGAGGAGTGACTTAAGATGTTCAGATCACGATTTAGCATGAAGACACCATCACAACGACACATGCCAACACATAAACCATAATCGAAGTTAAGCTTCACAAAGTTCCAGTTGACCATGCAAGGCGAACCCACCGTCAGCGAGCCCGCTAGTGGTATGGACAAACGAAGTCTTGTTCAAATCGAGCACCACATTCCACAATTGCTAAGTACTTGCATGAAATGAAATCTACTTTACTTTATGCTACTTCAAGATGCTAAGTGAATTGGAAGGACGAAGAAGCCTCAACAACTATTCACAACAAAGAAGAATTCACCATCAATGAAAATTCTTTTATTATGAAAGCATACATGACAACTTCTTACAAAGTATCCAAGGGGAAGACTTTCCTTCCTTTTCAATCTAAACTATACTATCAACTATCTAATTGCTCTCTAAGCTCCTAAGCTCTGCCTCTGCCTCTAAATCTAATTTCTAATGAATTACAAATGAGGGGGACTCCCCCTTTATATAGCTAGCCAAGTCCCAAAAGACGGCTAGGGTTACAATCGGCTGGATGGCCCAGATCGTGCCACCTCAGCCCTAAACAAGATTTTCCCTAAAAACCGCCACCAAGAGGAGGGGGGTAATAAATGAGCCATAATGTCCATTATTCCTTCTAGAAGATTCCATTTGTAGACGCGTTCACATTATCCTTGATCTTCTTTCTTGGCGTTGTTCTTTGACTTCTTCCACTTGAGGGTCTTCATCTTTGTCACTTAAGTTATACCAAGTCTAGACACTTAGCCAATTTCTTGCAACTTTCTTCCTTCATGTGAAACTCGTAACTTCATCCTCCTCTGAAGGTTGTAATATCATCGTGCTTCATCACTTCAAGTCATCGCTCTGGCCTCCACGTTCATCCTACAAAACAAGCAAGGAGAAGAGTATTTGAAGACTTCACAATATAAACTCAACTTACTTACCAGGATTTTCATGCTTTGATCTCCAAGCGTTCATCATCTTCACTAGCCAACTTTTGCCTTCATCATGATTCTTCATGCCTTAGCCAAATTTTCAATCCATCCTCTTCAAGGGCGTATCATCCTTTTGACAATATCAACTTCAACTGCATCTTCAAGAAATTTATTTCACCTGCTGGAGCTCTGACAACCTTGATTTTATTCATCTCTGGCTCAAGAAAACTATCTTCCCGAAGAGCTTGGGCAAATTCACCTAGGCAATTCCTTTCAAATCCATCGTCTGGAGAATTTCACCTTGAAAACACATTTTCTTCATTTTGCCTTAGAAAATTTTCAAGTTTCCCTTAGGAAAACACATCAACCTGGTGCCCATTTAAAATTTTTATCTCGGGATCCTCGGCAAGCTGTGGAAGACCTTAAAATCCATTCCTCAACAGAAATCATCAATACCCAGAAGAAAATTTCCATCAGAACGCGTCGAACTCATGGGTACCCAACGAACGGGTTCATTTGATTTTCTTGAATTTTGAACCTTAGAAAATATTCTTTCAACAATTTTGTTTCATTTCTTCATCTCCTCTGAGAATTTTGTTGCTCCGACTTGAAAATTTTCATTGACCTTGCGTAGCAAGCACCATCTGACTTCTTCACTGGCAAATTCATCCATGCCTCAAGAAAAATTTCACCACCCTGGTTCTAGGCGTATTTTCTAAGGAACAAAATATTTGCCTTAGAAAATTTTAAATCATCCTGCACTTAGAAAATTTTCATTCGATCTTGCTCTTCCTTGCCTTGTCTTATATCTCATTCTTCACCCATAGCATGCTTGGAGAAAATTAAAATTATGCCTAGCATTTTGTTTCACCACCTCATGCGCCTTAGAAAAAAAAAAATCTTTCTAACACATTACTTTGGGCGCATATGACACTTCAAGAAGAATGTTTAAATTCACCACGCCTTGAGAAATACTTCCAACACCACTCATCACCTTGCATGGCGCATTACACACTTGAAGGAGGATAAACTTTATAACATGGGCGCATATTTGATGTTATGGAGTCAACGCCTAGCACTCATCTCCCTTTTTATCCTTTGGCGCATTTGAGAGGGTGAGAGGGATTTCAAATTTCCAATGCCCTCTTTTGACTTGTTGACTTTATTCTACACTTAGGCGGATTTGCATTATGAAGTGGATTTTAAAACTTGCCCTTTCAACTCATTTGGAATATTCCCTCCTTGCATGCATATGTTTTGTCTCTTTGCATGCCATTGGTTTTGTCTTCACATGCCTTGATTTGGGCGCATTTTTCCCATGCAGGAGGATGAAAACCATCCTCAGTCTATTCTCCAGCTGTTCCCGCCCTGAGGAGATGAACTGACCATCAGTGCCACGATGTCTCACTGTCCGCCCGGTCCTCCGCCTGCTGCCATTCATCTTGAGGACACGAGTCAGCCTGAGAATCTTTCTTGGATGCCCTGTAGCCCGCCCACCGGATATGCCCCAAACCTGCCGTGCCATCCCCATCTCCGCCTGTCCCCACGGCAGCTTTTTGGCTTTATTTTAGTACGGTGATGAAACCCACTTCACCCTGCGGATCAGCCACTCCCGCCCCTGAGCACCCGCCTGGCCTGCTCACACCAACCCCAAGCACCTGCCTGCCATTGCCCCACCCATCTGTTTTGACTTTCAAGACGGGCCATTTTTACCCCTGAAGACAACCAAACCTGTAGTCTTCACATCTTCCCACGGTAGTAAGCTCCTCTCCATTTTAAGGCTCTCCAAGTCTCTTAACTACCGGAAACATAGCATCCTCATAATCTTGTTGTTCCTATTTACATCATTTATTTTAGCGAAATTGCCATTTTAGCCCATTTCGGTTGGTGATTTACTATAAATAGTAGCCTCTTGTCTCTGATAGCTCCACTGCTCCGATTAACTTCAAATTTGAATGAGGCGCTCCTCACCACGTGACCTGTCTGTTGACACTGACGCATGCACTCGATTTACTATTTTTAGCCAGTTTCCAAATTAACTTACTATAAATAATAAGTGCTCTGCTTGGACCTCGGGAATTTTACTTGCAGCGTGATAGCCCTAAGAATGCCGATCGCGTGGTTTACACTCTGCTGGCACTCACTTTTAACTCTTTTAACTCAAGCTGGAAACCCTAATTCGCTTTGCATGCATACCAAATGAACTCTGTTTGCCTTCGTTTCTGTGGCACTGCGATCAGCTCGTGATCCTGAACTGCTGGGAGGTGGCTGTTGGGACACACCTGCTAAAAATAGCAAGTTCCTTATTGAGTGAGAATTCTCATTTGCATGTCACACCATCGCTAAGCCTCAAAACCCATCAAGAATCATCCGGACATGCAAAGAAACCCCGACATGCAAAACCCTAAAAATAGCCTCTAAGATCAATCAAAAGCCATCTCGCTTTTGCATGTTATATTGTTAGCGGTTGTCTTGAAACCCGTATGAATATGCATATGCAAAGAAAAACTCGCATTTGAGTCCTCGGAATTCGGCCCTAATGAACCGCTAAAATAGTAAGTTATCCGCTTTTGCTCAAATTTTGCATACGAGCCATCCTCGATACTGAACTCAGCAGGTGATTATTCTGGAATCTCAAAAATGTTGACAGTCTGTTCGACTTCGTGACTTACTAAAATAGTACCTCGGGAACCGATGAAAATTTGTTGAAGCCCACTGAAACATACGACAACAATGTTAGTCTCAATTTTCAATTTATTCACTTCATTTGACCTCAAATTGGTTGGAAAGACTCAAACCCTAATTTTCAGACTTAGCCAATTTCATGTTTAAGCTCAAAGGCAGAGAAATCCCGGAAAGACAGAAATCAGAAAAGAGAGAGAGAGAGAGAGAGAGAGAGAGAGAGAAACCAAAGCCAAAAGACCCGAATGGAGCAAAAAAAATAGGGGTCCCCATCTTGAATGGGGCGATGTGTGAAAAAGGTCACAACAGATCCCTTCAGCTGCTAAGATCAAAATTGCTCATAACTGTCATCTAGATTTGTCATTGGTAGCTCCGCAAACCTATTCAGAATAGAGTGATCTGCAATGAGGTCGAGGAGGTCAACCTTCAACTCTCTATAGTACCAGAGCTGTGCACTGGAAAACATTTATCTAAGGCAAGTGTTGCAGGCAATCTTGGACGATGAGGTCAAAAGGTTGATGCAAGTACTTAAAGATTCAGAGGGAGCCTACTATTGATATTTTGAAGAGATTTGGTATGATGGATTGCAAATCCATGTCTACACCTATGGAAACCAACTTGCACAAGTTGAAGGAGGTTGCAACTAGTTCAGACCTAGTGGATCCCACGATGTACAGGTAGTTGATTGGATCCTTGATGTATCTAGTTAACACTAGTTCTGAAATCTGCTATGCAGTAAGTGCACTTAGTCAGTTCATGTGTGAATCAAGGCAGGTACATCTTGTTGCAGCAAAACATGTCTTGAGATACTTGCGTGGGATAGTTGGATATGGGCTGAGATATTATTCAGGTGTGATCTTGGAGCTGCATGGTTATTCAGATTCTGTTTCGGCAGGTTGTGTTGCTGATCAGAAGAGCACCTTTGGATGTTATTTCAGTTTGGGGTCTGCAATGATCTCCTGATGTAGCAGGAAGCAATCTTTAGTGGCACTGAGCACCGCAGAGGTCATGTACATTGCAGCATGTGTGGTAGTTTGAGAAGCAATGTGGCTTTGGAAGCTCCTTGCAGGATTGGTTGGACAATCATTGGAGCCGACTATCATCCATAGTGTTAATTAAGCTATGTGGAGCCTTTTGTCAATATAGTGTTTCATGACAGAACTAATCATGTTATTGAGGAAAGCATTTCAGTTGAGGTATATCAGCACTGATGAGCAGACGACAGACATTCTCACCAAGCCTCTCTCCAGGATAAAGTTCGTGTACTTTCGAGATAAGCTTGGTATGGTGGAGAATACAGCCTTAACTAAGAAGGAGTCTCAATATCAGTGATCCTCATTAGTGAGTTCTTCTCTGTGAGAGAAGTTCAAGGTGAAATCCCTTGATTAATGAGTTCTTCTCTGTGAGAGAAGTTCGAGGTGAAATCCCTTGATTAATGAGTTCTTCTCTGTGAGAGAAGTTCGAGGTGTAATCCCTTGATTCCACCCTCTGGGAGAACCATGGTGGATGTCATGTGTGCGACTCCATGACAACATTACGTGAGAGAGTCCGTGATGATTTTCTTGTACTTGTGTTCCACCCTCTAGGAGAGCCATGGTGAAAGTCATGTTGAGGTGACAACATCACGCAAGTGATGAACACTCGTACATACCATACATGGTTGTAGCCATTATGGTTGATATCATGTTGAGGTGATATCCGATATCACGATGAGGTGATATCCTTCTTTTCCACATAAGGTTGTAGCCATTGTGGTAGACATCACGTTGAGGTGATATGTCTTTTGCAAATGGAAGAATCATCCCTAGTTGAGAGGGAGTGTTGATGTTACTTAGTAGAGTCAGGCTGCTTCTTCCAGATCACGCATTTAAAGGCAATTCAAATGATAGCCTTATCGGCTATTTGAATTGCAAGATTATCTCTTGAAAAAGGCATGACTTTAATGAAGACTGATCTGTTGAAGTGGCGCAACTCTTGGGAATGCATTTAATGATTATTTATATTTGCTAAAGAGGCTCGAATTGTCTTTGAGGCTGACCTCCTGTTTGGATGCAATTTCATTTGAAGAATCATGTCTTTCTATGCTGGGCTGACTTATGCTTTTGAAAGGTCACATCTCCTCTTATCATATTCTATATATACTTGATGGAGTGTCTTTGCTTGATCATCGAATCATCCATTTCATTGTCTCAAGTGCGAAGTTCTCTAAGTGTGAATTCATTCCAAGTGCAGATTGAGAATCTGTAGAAGTCAGAGGTTATTGTTAGCAGATTGCTCCATTGTATTTCTATAATTGCATCAGATTGTGATACCAATCTCTTGGCCTAATTATCGGCTTTCATTGTAAAGGAGGCATTGTTTTGTGACTCAATATATAAGTGATATATTGTTGCTGGGTTTTTCTCCCTCAGGAGGAGGGTTTTCCCAGGGTATCTGCTGTGTTGTGTGTTTGATTTTGAATTATTTCTCTGTGCTCTAATCTGATCTTTAAAACTAACATAAACATAGTAATAGTATATTATATACTATTAGTTACAGAGGGTTATGTTGAAGATTTATGACTTTAACACAGTATGGCTATAAAACAACAATTATTTAGTAAAATAGAATTTGCTATTGTGAGAGAATGAAACAACTATTGGCGACTGGAGATTAGCCCTCCCAGTGCAGGAATATATTGTGGCAAGTATCATTTACTTTTTGTTCACATGATATTATAGTAGATTTTTGTTCTGATGCAATTCTCATTCAATTGATAAGTGAGGTTGTGTTCTCTTCATGTTGTATTCTTACTTAAGTGATTTTGACATAAGGCCAAAATAACCTTACACCTTGTTGTACCCCAAAATTAAAATTTTTGTTACACTTAGACATTTTGAAGGAATGAGTAAAAGTCTTGTCAAATCAATCAAAAAGGTCAAAATTTGGGTGTGCACGTCTTGCATGAGAGGTCAAAACACAAAATTTTCAACTTCTGACGATCTGGGTCTGCTAAGAACAGCTTAACCTACAAAACCCAAATCTCAGTTTTTCATCCCTAAAATTTAGGAAAACTGCTATTTTTAGAAATTTTCTCGAAATAGTAACGTTTTCTGGGTTTTTCTGGGTTTCTTTCGAAACGGATACCGGCAAAATTTTCTAAAAATAAAAAAATTTCTAAAAATAGAAAGTTAGTCCGCCAGGGTCCAAACTGATTTTGATTGGCTCAAAATACATCCATATCAGGCTGGTGCAGTCAGAATCTCAAAATAGTCAATTTTTCCCTTGTGGGTCTATTCTGCTTTTTCAGAAGCGTATCTGGAGCTCCAAGGTCATCAATAGAGGTCAGCGGGCTGCTAGGTGTCAGATTCAAAGTTCAAAGCATTCAGCAGAAAGCGAGTTGGCAAGCAGTCACGAAGATACGAGGAAGAAAGTGAAAAATGTTGAAAAGTTTCTAACACTGCTAGACTTGGGCGCCCCAACCAAGAAAGGGCGCCCATCTTTTTAGGGCACCAGATGAAGGAATTAGGGTTTGAGAATATGCTTGTTCTTTTCAGAGCTCAGCCAGCTCCGACGTGCCTGTCTCCGTTAGATCATCCGACTGCTCAATCTTCAGCAAATTCAGAACGAAGATGAACATACAGAACGAAGGTTTCAAACTCTGAAATTTGAAAATCAGTAAAAATGGCTAAGTCTGGTAAGAATGGGCGCCCCTAGTGAAGAAGGGTGCCCAAGTTTTCAAGGGGTCAAACAAATGAATTCACAGAAGAGTGTCTAACGTGATCTCTTTGCAGTTGATCCAGCTTTCAAATGAGATGACCAGCACGCTTATCAGAGCTCGCAGTCGCAAGATACAAGGAGCCGAACGGAGGGTCCAACAAGAGTTGAATTTCAAAGTTTTGAAATTAACATAGGAAAGTGAAAATTTGACTAAGTATGGATAAAATAGGCGCCCCCAGTCAAGAAGGGCGCCCAAGCTTTTGAGGGGTAAAAATTCACTTTTCGACGAAATCTCTCCCAGAAGACCCCTCCTCATTCTTCGTTAGCTTCGTAATGAGCCCAACCATCAGTCAATCCGACGCCTACAACTCCAGATCTAATGAGATCATCTGAAGAAGATTAAAGGTGATGAAAATGAAAATAATCTAAGTCTGGGTGAAATGGGCGCCCCCAGCCAAGATGGGCGCCCAAACTTTTGAAGGGTTAAAATTCATTTTTTGGCAAAATCTCTTCCAGAAGACCCTTCCTTATTCTTCGTCAGCTTCGCGATGAGCTCAACCCGTGATCACGATTCGGCGCTGGAACACAGTCGGCGAAATCATCGTAGAAGAGGAGTTAATGAAAAGAATTGAAGATCCCGAGAAAAATAAGCTAACTTTCTTGTGAAAGTTCGGGCCCACGGAAGGAAAAGAGGCTCCATGAATTGAAGGTCAAGGTCAGTTTTAGCCAAAGCTCCTCCAGAACATCCTTCGAGAATCCAGGTTGAGCTCCGGTATGAACCATTATTTCCGCTGTCGAGGATCAATTGCAATGGGAAGCCGGCGAAAAGTAGCATGTCAAAATGAAGGAAAGTTAGAAAATGCCCAAAATTTTGGCTAACAGCGGGTAAGTAAGCCCCTGGTGAAGAAGCCTTCTGCTCTGCTTAGAAAAGAGTACCATAGATTTCCGAAAGTTCAAGATTACAAAAGAAGAAGAAGAAGTCCAAATTCAATGAAGAAATTTTGAAGTTAGGGTTTTGGAGATAAAAACAAAAGAAAGCAAAACAAAGACAAAACCCTAAGTCTATTTAACACCTCTTTTCAATGTATTTTCATTATTTTTGCAGGTAGCCTTCAAAGGAGAAAGTTGGAGCAGCAAGTCTAAAAAGAATTTTTGTGAGTCAAGAATCCATAGTTGCTGGTTTTTATCAATTTTTCAGACCAGCAAAGCATAAACCTTTTCTTTTTCAGAAGCACAATCCGGAAAAATCGGCACCAAAGAGAAAGAAGACCAAGGCAATTCATTTTTCAATCATCTGGAGTCTTTTCTCTTCGACTTTGAAGGAAATTTTTTCAAGGGGGACTTCATAGGGATTCTTGAGCCATGAAGTTATCAATTAGTGAATCATCTTTTTGGGCAGCGATGTTTTGCAAGAATAGAACTCATAAAACAGTTGAAGAAGTGAAAGATTCTCTAAGGGCGAAGAGATCTTGGAGAATCAAAATATTGCCTTAGTTGGCATAGATGCACCGAACCGGGACACAATTTCCAATTTTCTAGCGGATGAGATCGAGCTTTAAAGCGGCTTTCATCTAGAAGCTTTCTTTCTGCTTTCTTTCTATTCTTGGAACGATTCTTATCCATTCTTTGAAGAAGAGAAAGAAGATAAATGTAATAGTTGGCGTTTCCCGCTTTTTCTGCTTTCTAGGGTTTTAGATGTTATCTTCTTTCTAGATTTAGTAATAAAGCTTGCTAACGAGCAGCCCTAGATTAATAACAAAGGAGGTGCAGGGTTCCCTACTCCTCTGCTTGTCTATAAATAAAACCTTTGCTCATTAGTTTCTTCGCGGTTGTGTGTTAGCAAATTCGCGAGCACATGTGCAGCAAATTGTTATTCAGTTTCAGTTCACTTGTGTTGTGATAGCAAATTGTTGAGCCTCTTTAGCCAACAAGGAGTTAGTGTGGTTGCTGTTTCTATTGTGTAAGAGCAAGATTGCAAGCCTCTTTAGCTGCAATTTCTTGTTCAGGCATGTTAGAAGTGAGCTTTGTTCAGAGATTCGAGAGTAATAAAAATCATGAGCCTCCTTTGCCTTGATATAAAATCTATGATTTCCGTTATTGGTGTTTTACTTTTATGATCTTGATTTCAACTTACATTGAAGTGTGTAGATGTTCGTTGAGAAAGAGTTTATCGAAGTATTTTGTCAAAAAATCTACCTTGTTCATTTCTAGTTTCTCTTGCTCTGCTTATTACTTGAGAAGTTAGAAACTTCTTTAGTTTAAGTTAGTCGTAGTTGAAGTTCTTAAATCAGAAAATCTCAGTTGCGGCGTTTGTGTTTTATAAACCTTGTGCTCTGGCTAATCAAAAAGATAGGCAACTTAGTTTTAGTTTACTTTCTTGAATACCATCAGCAAGAGGGAGCTTCCCCTCCTAATTTGAAGAGCAGTTTATCTGTGCATAGCTGTCCGTTTTCAAATCCGCATTCCAGAGGTGCGAATTTAAACGCCAACACACCTGATATCAGAGCTGATTTAATTGTATGAAAATAGTGTGAAAATGGAAAAGTATGCAAAAATGTTTGTACATTTGTTGGAAATGGTTATAGAAGGAGAGAGAGCTCAGATTGTTTGTTCATTTTGTCTGTCAACACCTTATAGGTAATACAAAGAGAAGAAAATATGAATATTAAATTGTTGGGAGGTGTCTCAATGATAGTTACAAGACTTGGAGTCAGCCCAGACTTGGCAAGCTCATTTTTGACCCAGACTTAGACATGACACATAGACACAATGAAATGAAAAAACTATGAAATATAAAGAATTTTAAAGATTTAAAACTTGTATTATGCACCCTTCAATAAATAAACTTTAAAGACACAATAAACTAATCAAAGAAGCTACTTCGATCGCATACACATGTATACGTTGATCACATGAGTAAAAAAGCGGATTTTAGTTGAAGGAAACAATATATATACACACACACACACACATATATGTATGTATATGTATATACATGTGTATATTCATATATATGTGTATATATATATATATATATTGTCAAGTGTATACGAAAATCTTGGATTGTAAAATCCATGGTATTAAAAAAAAAATCAAAACTACAAGTATAAGTCTATGGCTTAGAGGGGCTTGCATCTCTTGTCTCAACATCCATAGTTGTGTGACAAGTCCTTTGTGGGTGTTTGAGATAAGCCCTTGATGATGCAACCATGATTTCTGTTTGTGTATCATTGACACCAACATCTAAGGGGTCTGCTCATGCTCCATCTTCCTTTGCCATGACTACTACCTTTGCCTCTAGATCCACCTAACCAATCCATGTGAGGTCGTCACTGAATATAGGATCCTCAACCTCGATGATCCAATTTGATTGCAGATCAACCTCCTCTAAAGTGATGGGAGATAAGTTTCTGCCCAAGATTTTTTTATGATGGAGTTGAAGATAAAAATGAACATAAACAAGATCATTCAATCTTTGCACCAACAATATGTTGTGGTTCTTGGAGTGTATGTGCTCAAACATGCTCTAATTATACTTGCATCTTGAAGCACTGCATGGTTGGCTTGAGACATAAATTGCAATTCTTTGAAGATTTGGCACCTTAGTGTTATCATGAAATCTAGTAGCGCTTGATTCACGAATAACCCCCCTACGAAACTTGTCCGTTTCCTAGGTTCGTGAAGTTCAAGCATGCAAAACGAGGTGATTTTCAATCCACTTCGAAGCGCATTCCAAAGCCTCAAACAGTCAGTTTGAACATCCCCCTATGTTCGCCTCGCAAAGACCTTCGAAACGAACTCCTTCGCGAAGTCTCACTGATCATACTTAGTTAAATTGTGAAAGATGCAGTTGTGCCAAAAAAGTGCGCTCTAACTCATCCAAATTTTTGGCTAAGTGTTGAAAGTGCAGGGGTGCCAAAAATCAGTGACCTTGCATAAAAAGTGATTTTCCAAAAATATGTAGAAGCGCTAAAAAAGTGCGCTATTACACATTGTTGTCTAACTCATCCAAATTTTTGGCTAAGTGCTGAAAGTGCAGGGGCGCCAAAAATCAGCGACTCTGCATAAAAAGTGATTTTCCAAAAATGTGTAGAGGTGCTAAAAAAGTGCGCTCTTACACATTGGTGCCTAACTCATCCAAATTTTTGGCTAAGTGTTGAAAGTGTAGGGGCGCTAAAAATTAGTGACCCTGCATAAAAAGTGATTTTCCAAAAATGTGTAGAGGCGCTAAAAAAGTGCGCTCTTACACATTGTTGCCAGACTTAGCCAATTTTTTACTATGACATTATTTTTAGCACCTTTGCACTTTTTCCAGACTTAGTCATTTTTTGTGCAATGGTGCTGAATTTTAGCACCTTTGCACTTTTCTTCCAAACTTAGCCAATTTTTGGCTATGGCATTATTTTTAGCACTTTTGCACTTTTTCCAGGCTTAGTCATTTTTTGTGCAATGGTGCTGAATTTTAGCACCTTTACACTTTTGGCAGTTTTTATCTTCGTCTCTTCAAACTTGCTCTATTTCCATTCCGGACCCCGTTTCTTCGCTCCCACATCGTTTTCTGTGCCTAGTTGCTCGTTTGACGCTTGCTCAACATTGTTTCTCACTTCACGCTTCCCAATGCTACTTTTTCTGCTAATGTCTATTGATTCACCATCCTTGTAGTTTCTCTCCAAATTTCATCAAGTGATCCTAAAGGTGACATCTTCTGATCCAGTGAACTATCCCAGATCTACAAAGAAGCCGTTATACAACAAGTTGAGGATGACAGTTTTTCCCAAAGCCTCAATACATATCATTTGCGATATACGGCTGACACTTGATAATCTCAAGACGCATCTTCGCGGGTGCAAGAAAATCCATTCATTTGCCAGAAGGTATATCACAAGAGCTCACACCCTTGTAGATTACATAGTCGGCCCAGATGATGCGTTCATACAGGAGACCAAGAGGAAGTATGAAGACTCCGCGCCCAAAGCAAGGAACCATGAAGATTCTTGATCTCTGATGTTGAATATTTTGATGCTTCCCATTATGCATCTTGTAAATATTTACTGACATTTTATATATCTTTTTGTAAATTGTAATTGCACCAAGTTCGAGATGTAATCTTTTGAAAACAAATTACACTTTGACTTTGGTCAAAGTTAGGTGAGATCTCCTTGAATCACTCACCTAACTTTCCTTGATTTCCTCAATTAGATTCTTTTTTTTGCTCATCCCTCCTATATAATGTGAGGGATTTCTATTGTAAATTTATCCTTTAGTATTTTGCAACGAAGTGCTGCCCTTTTTGAAGCAGAATTGTGAAACTTTGCATTCATACTTTGTGAATGAAATTTGATCAATAAAGAAGAGGATTGCAAACCAGACTTTGTGTTGGATTCGATACTTTTATGAATTGATCTCATTTGGTGGTGTTTAGCTTATGGAATCTGAAGGTGTTGTACCCCAAAATCAAAATTTTGTTACACTAATACATTTTGAAGACGAGTAAAAGTCTTGTTAAATCTATCAAAAGGGTCAAAATTTGGGTGTGCATGTCTTGCATGAGGGGTTAAAATGTAAAATTTCCAAAATTTGACGATCTGGGTCTGCTCAAAGCGACCAAGTCTACAAAACCCAGATCTCAGTTTTTCATCCCTACTTTTTAGGAAAGCTGCTATTTTTAGGATTTTCCTAAAAATAGTAACTTTACGGGTTTCTTCGAAATGGATCTTGGCAAAATTTTCTAAAAATAGAAAGTTTCTAAAATGAAAGTTTATCAGCTAGGGTCCAAAGCTGATTTTGATTGGCTCAAAATACTTCCATATAGAGGCTTGTGTAGTCGGAATCTCAAACTGTCGGTTTTGCTTTCAGTGATTCTGTGCCTTTATTTAAGCATATTACAGAATTTCTGAGTCATCAATGAGTCGATCGGTACGGTATCCAGTTAACATTCAAATTGTTCAACAAAGGCGGAGTTGGTAGCGAGCAGAAACGAGGAAAGAGGTGAAAACTATGAAAAACATTCTAACACCTCTTGTCATGAGTGCCCTAGAGAAAAGCGTAGCCCATCTTTAGGGCATCAAATGGTGAAAATAGGGTTTGAGCTCTTAGTCAAAGTTATTCAGAATCCTTCCAGCTCCACAGCAAGTCTGGCGATGCAGTCAACGGATCATCCAGTCACCCGGAATTCGAGATCAAACGGAGCAGTTTCAAATAGGAGACAAAGTGAAAATCATGAAAATGTTTGAAAAGTTTCTAAGTCTGGGAACTTTCAGTGCCCCTGGTGCCCAGGGTCGCCTAGCTTTTTGAGGGGCCTAACTCAGCAGTAAGGGTTTGCAATTGTGCTCAATCTCTCCAGAATTCAGACAGCTTCGCAACAGGTGTCTTTGTCAGAGCATCTGACTTGTCATTCTCCGGCAAATCCAAATCAAGGTGACAGTATAGAATGAAGGTTTGAATTTGAAGATAAAATCTAATGAAAAATATTCTAAGTTTGGAGCAAATGGGCGCCCCTAGAAGGGAAAGGCACTGATGATTTCAAAGGCCCAAACGAATGATTTTGCCAGTGAAGCCTCCAAGATGACTTCCTCAGAATTGGTCAGGCTTTCCAACGACAAGCCCGGCCGTCAGTCAATCCGAGCTTCGGATCACCAGATCAAGCAAGATCATCAGTAGAAGTGAAAGGGTGAAGAAATAAAAAAATGGCCAAGTCTACTTAAGATGGGCGCCCCTTGTGAAGAAGGGCACCCAAGATTTTGAGCCCTAAGATGTTAGAATTTACTGCAAATCGACATGGGATCACCCTTGTTGGTTTTGGCGGGGCTTTCCAACAAAGACACGTCAATTGAGATGAAATTAAAGTTAGCTGCAAAAAGAAAGCTGAAACGAAGGGTTTAGCAAGGTGGGGTTACACGAGAATTCAAAAGCAAAAGGTGCGGCGTTTCTTTGAAAAATTAGCTAACTCTGAAGTTGGTATACTTGCCGGTAGCTTTTGGAAAGGCCAATTCAACTGGCCGAGATCCCAAAAGACCTCATATCTGATCAGCTTCCGCGTGATGAGCACAATGGGAAAATAATCGGCAGGGCTCGATTCCGGCGAGATTATCGTAAGAAGAGTCAATGAAGAAGCGAAAATCATAAAATGGCTAACAACATGAGGATTCGGACACGGAGGAAATGGGCTCCCATGAACTGAGTCAAAAGCGAGTTTTTTCTGCGTCAAAGAGCGCCTCGAACAATCTTCACCGAAAGCAGTCGGGAACTCGTATTGATGAATCATCAGGCTAATTCGTTGGATCAATCACGGAGCTTGAGAAGTCGAGTCGAAAATGCAGAAGTCAAAAATGGTAAAGAAAAGTTGAAAAACTCAAATGACTAACTTTCTTGGGTAAAAGTAGGCGCCACAGCCAAGAGGCATGACTCTATCATAGTGAGAAATTTTTTCAAAGTTTTCAAAAGATTCAAAATGGAAAGGGAAAGATGAATGCCTAAATTCATTGAACAAGTTGTGTTTAGGGTTTGAAGATTAAAGCAAAAGAAAGCAAATCTATTTCAAGCCCTAAATCTATTTAAGACATCTCTTCCTTTCAGTTTTCATCATTTTTGTAGGTGGCTTCCAAAGAAGAAAAGTGGAGCAGCAACTTTGAGGTTTTATTTCAAGATTCAAGAGCTCAAGGTTGCTGATTTTCATGAATAATTTTTAGACCAGCAACATAAGACCTTGCTTTTTTATGCTTTTTCATCTAGAAGATCAAATGTTTGAAGAAGGTCAAAGATTTTTAATTTTCAGCCATCTAGGTTTCTTCATCTCATTCTTTTGAAGAATTTTTGGAGAAATTCATCAAGTTGCAGCAGCCGCTTTTTCCTTGCATGTCAGTGAAATCTTCAGGGTTTCCAATTTTTGATCATCTAGGTCCTCTTGAAACAGTCTTTTGGAGAAAACCCATATCACAGCTTTTTCAAGAAAAATTCAAATTTTAGAGTTGGCTGCTTTTTCGATCAACCATCAGTGTTTTTCAAATCTAATCAACTGGGTCCATTTCTAATTGTATTCTAAACAAAACCCAGGTGCCAGCTTTTTCAGTGAAAAATTGAAGAAATTAGGGTTTGCTGCTTTTTTAGTCAAAATTCAAGATTTTCAAAAACAGATGATTTGGGTTGTATTGCAACAAAATTCTGAGCAAAACCCATATTTGAGAAAAATTTCCAAAAAATTTGTCCGTTTGAGACTAAAAAACCAACATTCTAAAAATAGAAAGTTGCTCAAAGCTTGTCTGAACATAGGCGAGTTTATAGTCATTCTTCAAGGTTTTCAATATGGAGTACACTCCCCTCGAGTTTTAGACCAAATCAGCACTATGTCAAAACTTCATCATCTCAGCTGAAGAACACAAGGAGGTGTGATATGAGAAAAATGAAAGGTATAAAAAAAGAGTTGTGCAATACTCTTCTCTTAGAAATCAAGAGAAGTGTCAAAAGCATAAAGTTGCAGAGTTGCCAAGTTATCAATTAGCGAGTCATCTTTTTGGGCAACGATGTTTTTCAAGAACATAACTCATATAGCAGCCAAAGAAGTGAAGGATTCTCTAAGTTTGATCACAGAAGGCGAGGAGATCTTGGAGAATCAAAATATTGCCTTAAGACAGTATCAATGCACCTGACCGGGACCCAGTCCCCTACTTTTTAGCGGATATGATTGAGTTTTAAAGCGGCTTTCATCTAGAAGCTTTCTTTCTGCTTTCTTTCTATTCTTGGAACGATTCTTATCCATTCTTTGAAGAAGAGAAAGAAGATAAATGTAATAGTTGGCGTTTCCCGCTTTTCTTGCTTTCTTAGGTGTTAGTTGTTATCTTTTTTCTAGATTTAGTAATAAAGCTTGCTTGTTGAGCAAGCCCTAGATTGTGAAAGCAAGGAGATTTTAGGGTTCCCTACTCCTCTGCTTGTCTATAAATAAGAGCCTTTGCTCATTAGTTTCTTTAACCATGCTAGTGATAACAAAACGCTGAGCCTATTTTGCCTTCTATTTGTTATTCATGTGTTGTTCAATTGTGTTGTGATAGCAAATTGTTGAGCCTCTTTAGCCAACAAGGAGTTAGTGTGTTTGCTGTTTTCTATTGTGTAAGAGCAAGATTGCAAGCCTCTTCAGTTGCAATTTCTTGTTCCAGGCATGTTAGAAGTGAGCTTTGTTCCAGAAGTTTGAGTAATAAAATCATGAGCCTCCTTTTCCTTGGTCCAAAATCTTAGATTTCCGTTATTTGTGTTCTACTTTTATGATCTTGATTTTAGCTTACATTGGAGTGTGTAGATGTTTGTTGAGAAAGAGTTTATTGAAGTATTTTGTCAGAAAATCTACCTTGTTCATTTCTAGTTTCTCTTGCTCTGCTTATTACTTGAGAAGTTAGAAACGTCTTTAGTTTAAGTTAGTCGTAGTTGAAGTTCTCAAAATCAGAAAACCTCAGCTGCGGCGTTTGTGTTTTATAAACCTTGTGCTCTAGCTGATCAAAAAGATAGGCAACTTAGTCTTAGTTTACTTTTTTGAATACCATCAGCAAGAGGGAGCTTCCCCTCCTAATTTGAAGAGCAGTTTATCTGTGCATAGCTGTCCATTTCAAATACACATTCCAGAGGTGCGAATTTAAATGCCAACAGAAGGACTCTAAGTAATTTATGTAAACTTTTTGTTACATCATTTGTTTAGATTTTCATTTGTGTTTTGGATACTATTGTTGAATGATCTACAAGTCTTTGTGCTTGTAATTGTTCATGCTCTTTGATAATTTGGTTGGATGATCTACAAGACTTTGTGCTTGTAATTGTTCATACTGTTCGAGGAATTGTTGCGTCTAAGAAGACTTTGTGCTTCTAACGTGACAAACGACACTTTTCACAGATCCATCATTGAAAAAGCTACGGAACGACTTTGTGCCTTCGTGAGCTTTCCCTTTTACTTTATTTGTTTATTGTTAATTACTTTTGGTATCTCTACGCTTTGCTTTGACAAGATAGAGGTATCGGTATTACTGCTAGTTGATCATTTAAAGTTATTAAGAATTGAGAACTTCCAATAGTGAAGCATTGTAAACATCTTCTCTGAAAAAAGAGAGAAGGATGAATGTAACACCCCCCCCCCCCCACTTTGTAAATTTTGTGTACATTTTGTAATTACTTGTTTGTTTTACTATCGCTTCTGTCAGCAGTAAGAAGGGC
>VDFB02200444.1:0-41046 GCA_007258455.2 Sequoia sempervirens
AAAACGAAACAATGAAATATCATTGTGTTTGTTTCCTTAATGTCTTGCAAATGTATTATGGTGTCGATCCCCAATAATATTTACTTTGCAAACTATTGTATCGGCCTTGTCAATGTGTTCACCACTTAAATGTCCTTGTGAACAACATAACCATCAAGTGGTAAATATATACCAAGATAAGCACCATTCTTATGCCTTTAATTTTATAATAATGCTTGATATAATAAGTTATTAAAAACTTATTCATCTCGTGCCAACTAAATGTCTAATGTTTTTCCATTAAAAATAGTGACAAAACATTAACTCTTATATGATAGGTATGAATAAGATCTCAATACCTTATGAAAGATAATATTGAACATAAACCAAGATCTTTATCATATGACCAGAAAAGTATTGCAACACATCATCCTGAACCAAAGAGCACAAGTACCATACTGAACATATATCATGATGTCATAGTACCAATTGTATCACCATTGTCAACAAGTTAACATAAAATATAATGACTGTCATCAAGAACATAAACACCAATATGCTATAGTCACCAACCTGCCATCAAGAACATCTAGCAATCTAAAAGGTGCATTCACAACAAGTACTAAATCAAATACAAAAATACCATGTTGTCTGAACCATGCCAAGAATTTGATTTATTTATGTGTCTTTGACATCAAGGGCACAAATGTCAGGGCCAACATGCTCCCACTGAACCTTGCTATCCACCTGCATAGCTTCATCATAACATTTCGATTCACCAACATTAGTTAATAAAATAGAATACAAAGAGGGAGAAAATCTTTCTAGAGGTCTACTTATCCTTGAAGATCGTCTAATATTCACTAGAGTTTGTTGTATTTGTTGTTGTGGAGCATGAGGAACCACTAGAACACCGTTGTTTGGTGTATCATCCAACACTACATAATCATTTTCTTTCTTCTCATGCTATTGCAACTGATCTTTGTACAACACTTTCTCATTGAATATGACATCCCTGCTTCTCACAATTTTTTGATTTTCAAAATCCCAAAGCCTATAACCAAATTCATCAATGGCATATCCAACAATATACATTTCTTTGATTTTGCATCAAGCTTGGTTCTATTTTCAGAATCTACATGTGCAAATGCTTCGCAACTGAAGGTCTTGAGAAATGAATAACTCACCTTGTTACTTGTCCATGCTTCCTCTAGAATACCACAACCCAAAGGATTAGAGGGACCTCTATTGATTAAATAAACAACAGTGTTTACAACCTTTTCCCACATGTTTAAAGGCAATGCAACATGCAATCTCATAGTCTATGCACGCTCCATTATTGTTCTATTCATGCGCTCAGCCACTCCATTTTTCTATGGAGTCCTTGAACTATTTTCTGCCTATAAATACCATTAGAGGAACAATAATCTTCAAACTCTTTGTTGCAATACTCACCACCATTATTAGATCTCAGACATTTTAACTTTTTACCTATCTCATTCTCAACCAAGCTTCTTCATTTCTTAAAAGTTTCAAATACATTAGATTTCTGCCTAAGGAATTAAATCCATACCTTCCTTGATGCATCATCAATAAAAGTGACATAATACCAAGAGCCATCAAGAGAAGATACTTGAGCTGGTTCCCATACATTCGTATGCACAAGCTCCAATTTCTTATCTTTCCTTTGCTTCCCATCCTTGAGAAAACTAACTCTCTTTTGTTTTTCATACACACAAATTTCACAGAAATCCATATTAACACATTTCAAACTTGGTAAAACATTCTTTGAATGAAGTACTTTCATACCTTTTGTACTCATATGCCCAAGTCTATTATGCCATAGTGTTGATTTAGTATTCATAGCAATTGTCTGATTTTCTGCCTGCTAAACTGCAACAATTGTTCCTGAACATTAATTTTTATCTGCAATAGCTAAAGTAGAAGGAACAATATGAATAATCCCTCTTGTCTCTAGATTGGGACCTTTTGTCCTTTGATTTTTCTCGTGACTTCCCATGACTTCCATAATTGTTTCCTCTCTCCTTTGTTTTACCCCTGCTTTCTGCATTCAAAACACTACCTGATGTGGATGTTCCCCCAGAGCTTTTCCTACGAATTTTGTCGCTCAAAATAACACTAACAATATCATCAAATATCAATGTATTCAAACCAGAAACATAATTGCTAACAACCATTACCAAGCTATTCCAGCTTTTAGGCAAAGAACATAGAATCAAAAGATCCCTAACTTCTTCATAAAAGTTTACATTTATAGAAGTTAATTGACTGGTAATTGTATTAAACTCATTTAAATGATCAACCGCTGACCCACCTTCTACCATTTTCATATTAAATAAACGCTTCATAAGAAATACCTTATTCAAAGTGCAAGGATTTTCATATAACTTCGCTAAGGTTTCCATCAACTCTTCAGTTCTCTTTGCTATTGTAATATTGAATGCCACCGATTGTGCCAGGCATAAACGAATGACTCCCAATGCCTTTATGTCTAGAAGATTCCAATCCTTATCACTCATTGTTGTTGGTTTCTTGGCTATTCCTTCCAATGGCCTCCATAAATCCTTATGATAAAGATAATCCTCCATTTGCATCTTCCATAACTGATAGTTCTTCCCACTAAATTTATCTACCTTCAATTTACCCTTGTCCGCCATTGCTCCCACTTAACCCTGAGACTCCCACTCAACCGTGAGACTTTCCTGCAGATGATAATCAAACACAACTTGCTCTGATACCACTTGTTAGGGTTAGAAGGCATATATCTAACAGTTAAATATAGATTTGATAAAAAAAATAAAGAAATAAAACACAAAAAATTATAGTAGAAATAAGACAACACAAAGAATTTAACGTTGTTCACCCAATCTGGGTTACATCCACAAAACCGCAGCCATCCAATGATTTTATTATCTAGTGTAAAACATATTACAATCTCGCTAGTAATGCCCTACTGCAACCCCCATCCAAACCACTTATAACAAGCTTTTTAGAAGCTTCCAAAATTAGGGTTCTACAAAGTTGGTTATACACGAAGAGTGTACAATATAGCATGAACTATCGCACACATACCAACAATCTCCCACTTGGAGACTGATAAGGCTCCACACCAAATAGGTTGATGAGATAATGAAGAATTTTATTGACATTGATGGATATGTATCTGATGAACATGATTGTGCAAGAATATAAGAAATTGTGGAAGAACAAAAGATGAGCAAGAGAATTAGGATGAACAAAATGAAAGAGAAGAAGATGCTTTGGTGATGTCCCCTAGGACACCTAGATATGTACAAAAGAATCATTTAGAAAGTCAGATTATTGGAGATAAGACAAGATGTGTGTTAACTAGAAGCAAAATTGTTGCTGAAGTGGATTTGTGTTTACTTTATGAGATGGAACTGAAGACAGTAAGTGAAGCTTTAAAGATGAAATTGGAAGGAAGCAGTGAAAGAAGAAATTTTACAGATTGAGAAGAATCAGACTTGGGAATTGGTCTCAAGACCGAAAAATAAAAATATCATTGGATCAAACTAGGTATTTAGAAATAATTTGAATGAGAATGGAGAAGTTAGAAACAAAGCAAGGCTTATGTGTAAAGGTTACTCACAAGTAGAAGGCTTAGATTTTCAAGAAACCTTTGCTCTGGTAGCAAGAATGGAAGCTATAAGGATGTTATTGGCACTTGATACTTATAAAGACTTTAAGCTCTATCATATGGATGTCAAGTCAACATTTTTGAATGGTGAGCTAGAAGAAGTCTATATGGAACAACTAGAAGGATTTTAGTTGAAATATCAACTAGATATGGTGTGCAGATTGAAGAAATCTTTATATGGGTTGAAGCAAGCTCCTAGAGCTTTGTATGCAAGGTTAGACAAGTATTTGATTCAACAAGGTTTTAACAAAGGTACAAAAGATAGTAATTTGTACTTTAAGATTGAAAATGACAAAATCTTGATTGTAGTTGTGTATGTTCATGCTATTATCTTTGGAGGAAATGAAAATATGTGAATTATGTTTGTGGAAGAGATGCAAAAAGAATTTGAAATGTCTATGTTTAGGGAGATGAATTTCTTCCTTGGGCTATAGATTAATGAAACAGAGAAAGGAATTTTCATTTCACAGTCTAAGTATGTGAGAGAGATGTCAAAGAAGTTTGGGATGGATGGTTCCAAACTGGTAAGTACTCCTATGGCAACTGGTTGCAAATTAGGTAAAGATGATAATTCACCTAAGGCTGATGAGAGAAAGTATAGATCTATGATTGGTGGACTATTATATTTGACTGCTACTAGACTAGATATCATGCATGATGTCTATCTTGTGGCTAGATTTTGAGAAGATCCTAAGGAAACACATGTTGCTATAGTTAAAAGAATATTCATATATTTGAATGACACTTTGGATTATGGATTGTGGTATCCTAAAGATATTGAATTTACACTTAGTGCCTATATAGATGCAAATTGGGTTGGATGTGTAGATGACATAAATAGTACAAGTGGTGGTGCATTATTTCTTGGATGTAGATTGGTGGCATGGTTGAGTAAAAATCAAGATTCAGTCTCCTTGTCTACTTCTGAAGTTGAGTATATTTTTGCTGCATCTTGTTGTACACAAGTTCTATGGATGAAACATACATTGAAAGATATCACAGTGCTATATGATGATCCCATTTCTATTTTTTGTGATAATACAAGTGCAATTAATATTTCTAAGAATCCAGTGATGCACTTGAGGATGAAGCATATATCTATTATATATCATTTCTTGAGAGAGAAAATCATGGAGAATGAAGTAAAGCTTGAGTATGTTCTGACGAAGGATCATATTGCTAATATTTTCATGAAGGCTCTTCCTAAAGATACTTTTGAGTATCTCTGGGAGAAGTTAGGGGTTATTTCCCCTCCTTTATTGAACTAGATGCATATGGAGATGCATCAGTCTAGTGGATCTATGGATCTATCTTTCTTCTAGACTAATGTTTTGGTGGCTACCTCTCAGGGGGAGCAGGTAGTATCAGGTGCTGTCATTATGTGCATTCTGTTTGTCATGTCAAAGGAGAGATCAATGGAAAATATTCTTTTTCCTTTGCCATTGATGTCAAAGGGGGAGAAGAAGAAGCATGTGAAAAAGAAAAAAAAAAGAGATTGAGAAGAAGCATATAAGAGATTATCTTCTAAGGGTGGGAAAATAGAAAAATGTATTGAGAGGTATTATGTTGTCTTTGATGATTTTTCACATCATGTGTTGCCATCAATGACAAAGGGGGAGATTATTGCAAGAATGAAAAGACTGAAGGTGTCATGGAAAGTTTGCAGGTGTTGTCATTGATGTCAACTGGTCAACTAGTTATCTACTAGTTGTTGTTGGTTGTATATGTCGAGGATATTGAGAAAATTGTAATAAAGATATGTTGCAAGTGTTCAGTGGTTGTTCCGAGTTTTGGTTTGAATTTTCTCCTGTGGTTGTGTGGTTCAGATATGTTGTTCATGGTTGTTAGTAGATGTTATATCCAAATTTTTAGTTACTAATTTGTTGTACAGTGCAAGTTCTGTTCACCAATTGTGAACTATGGTTTTTTGTGTTTCTAGTTGAGGTCCAAGAGAAATGTTGTTGGTCCATATTTCTCTATGTTGAAGTCTTATGACTTGTAGTTCTAGAGTTGTGTTTCCCTAGTTCTATTGAAGATAGTTTTGACATTTGGAAGATTCGTGCTTAATGGTTCTATGTGTTTTGCATTGGTTTCGCTTACTGTGTGTGAAATACTACTTTTGAGGATGATGAAGTGTGTTGGATCTTTTTGGGTCCCTTGAAGCGTGTGTTTGGGTCGCCCTCATTCTAATTCCCCGACCTAATTTGAATTTAAATTTGGATGGCAGACTTTGGATATGTTTCAAAGTTGAAGATGGTATAAATGCAAGATGAATTAATGGTGAAACATGATGCAACAGTGAAGATGAAGAGCGATAAGAGAAAAGAGGAAGTGCAGTTTTATGCAATGTTGATTCTATTCAATGAGTGTGTGTGTGTGTTGAGAGTGTGGCAGATCAATGTGAAACTTAATGCTAAGTTTCCAAATGTAGTGAGCAGTAGGCGAACTCTATCATCCATGCATGTGTGCAAATAATTGTGGTGGAATCCTTTATTGCATTGGGATTGTATTCTCTCTGTAATAATTCTTCTTTGTCTTCTTTGTATCTCTATGGTAGTGAGCCCTCCGGGTTGTAGCTTTGTTGGACAGTGAGTCCTTGTTCCAGAAAGTGAGTCCTTATTTCAAGCAATGAGCCTTGTTTCAGATAGTGAGCCTTTTTGTACTCAGTTATGATATTCTCTATAGTGTGAGTTAATCCTCACCATGGTTTTTCCCTTATTGGGTTTTCCACATAAATTTGGTGTTATTGTGTTTATGTGTTGGATTTAAGTTTCTACATTGACATTTGATGATTAATCATTTAAGCAATATTCAAAATTGGTTATGGTGATTAAGTTAAAGGTTTAATTATGTGACAACTGATTCACCCCCCCTCTCAGTTGTCTTATTCAACAACTAATTTTTTTCAAGAGCTCATTCCATAAATCCTTTCCATTTCTTTTGGATTCAGTGGTTGTTCATAGTCAACTTCATCAAAGTTTGTTGTATAAATTTTTCTTTTTCTAAAGTGGATGTAGTAGATGCTTGTGAGGGTTCTTTCAAGTTTTTTGTTGACATTACTGCTGGTTCTTTTCCCTTTTCAAACTTGTTTGTTGTGATCTTATACTCTCCCATAAATGTAGGTGTAAAATCTAAGGAACCCCAATTATCATCAAATAGACTTGTGATTTCCTCAGTTTTTTCTTTGTTTTATTCCTCTTGCACAATTTCCACTTTTGAAGTTGGTATCAATGTTTTCAAAGGACTTTCTTTATCTTTCTCAATGTGTAAAAAAAATTATGGTTTAGGATCGACTTTGATTATGTACACTTGATTGTTATAGACATACTTCATTATACGATGAAGAGTCAAAGGCACCACATGCATCTCATGAATCCATGGTCTTCCCAAAAGAAGATTATATGAAAGATCTTGAGGCATAACATGGATAGGAGTTTGCAATGTGACCTTTCCAACTGTAATAGGTAATGTGATCAAACCAAGTGGTTGTTTCCCTACATTATCAAATCCATGAATGGACAAAGAATCAGGTTCAATCTTGCTCTTATCCATTCCAAGCTTATCCAAGAGGTTTATGCTACGCACGTTAAGGGTTGATCCATTGTTAACAAGGGTTCTCTTTATCCTAGTCCTATTAATGAGAGCTACTATCATGAAAGCTTCATTTTGTTTTTGCATTTCCAAGGAAGGTAACTTGCTTTGGTGAAAAACAATGTCTATATTAACCAAATTCATTCCTTCAATAAGGGGTGCTAAATCATTTGCATTTGTATTAGGAGGAACCACAATTTGTTGCAAAGTTGTTTGAAGCATATTTGCATTTGTAATTAGGCCAGACTTGAATAAGATCCCATAAGGATATCTGAGCAGGAGTATTCTTAAGTTGTTCAACAAGATCATACTCCTTTCCACTATGCAAAGGGAAACGAGGAGCAGTAGGCAAGTTAGGTTGAGGTAATGGTAATGAGATAGGAGTAGTTTTTTGTTGCCTATTGTTCCTTGTATTATATGTGTGAGCAATGGTATTGTAACTCGATTGCTACGAAACATTGTTACTATCAAGTTATATTGTAAAGTTCAATCTATCTCCTGGACTTAATGGTTTCTTTTTATGTGGTTCTAAGATAAGCACTGGTTTGTTTTGAACTTGAGTTTGATGTGAGGGTGGGTAAAGGATAAGTTGGGGTGTGATTACATTAACATCTCTTTGTTTTGGTTTATTATGACAAGCCTTATTGGATGAACCTTGTGAGATGAAATCCTCAAGGGCTTCATCTAGCATGTCAAAGAATCACTACTAGAGGGCTTGAGGGATATGTTAACTTGGAAAAAGATATTTGACATGATCAAATGACTATACTTTCTCCAAGGGTTTCATCAATTTATGCTTGTTTTGTTTGATTTTGGTTTTTTATTTTGTTTTCTAATGGTTGCAAAATGTAAATTAATCTATCTAAACTATGAAATGAAGCTAAAAATAAAGGAAAAGTACAAAAATCTAACACTATCCTCAAATGAAATATGCAATAAATGTTTTCCACAATGTTGCAAGATCTAACTAAAGAAGCAATAATTGAATTAAAAAATAGACTATTTCATGAAACCAATTCTCAGATTTGAAAACAACAAAAATACAAAACAAAGGCTAAAAATCACCCAGAAACTTGTCTAAAAGGTCTGTACAGGGACTCATTCACCCATGGGTGAATGGGTCCTTGATCAGGGTTTTTAAAATTAAATTTTCCAAGATTTGATTTTATTTTATGTGATTTTTGTTTATGATTACAAACAAGGGTTTCTATAATAGGTTTTCTAGAATAAGGGTGTCTAAATGCAATCTCAAATAAGGTCAAATGATGAATGAAAGGACTTTTTAGAATTAAATTTTAACCTAAATATAAACTTAGATGATTGAATGATGATCTTGATGTAAGTACAATGCAAAATGAATGCAAATATAATGATTTTTTTTTTATTTTCTATGAATTTAAAGGATGTAAACATGTAAAATTAAGCCTAAATGCAATGTTCACAAATGCAAGTAATGAAAACCTGATGCAAACTGGTGCAAATTTTAGATGTAGGGTTGAAATGGACTCCAATTTTTATAATTTTATTGTACAAGGTTAGGTTCACCAAAATGAAATGAAGAAAAATAAGGTTTCTCAAAATGGAAAGGTAAGTCCAAAGGGTGAGAATAGACCCTATCTTCCTACATTCATTAGGAAATGAGATCCCCATAATGAGTTGATTAACAACCCTTAGGTGAATCATCTGAATCAACCCTGTATACCCTGATATTTGCACTTCTCTAAATGAGCAAAACAACTAAAAACATGAAAAACAAAATACCAAGGACACCTCAAGATTAGCCAAAAGAGAGTGACAAAACACTAAAGAAGGTGGATAGGACAAAGACAAACAGTTTTACCTTCCTTTGTAGTTGATACTCCTTTGATTGGCCCTTGCTTAAGATAGGATGTGTGCTCCTTGATGGCTCTATTGAAGATCTTTGCTATGTGTTTGGATGCAAATGTAAGTGGATGTGATTGAAAATTGGATGAGTGCACAAAATGGCAGCATGTAGTTGCAAATTGACTAAGTGTAGTAAATGCTTATTGAGAGGGGGTATTTATAGAGGAACTTGAATTCTCTAGAGAATTCAAGGGTCAATATTGATCCAACAAGGTCAAGATGAAGGGCTATGGTGGGTTGAGAACCCACAAGCCCTCACATCTTGACATGTGGAGGGTGAGGTGGCCAAGGGTGGATGAGATAGAAATGAGTTGTCAAAAAGGTACATGAGGTGGAAAAGGACATGCACCTTGGGGGATGAGAGGATTTCCACAAAAAGGGATTTCTTGTCCCCAAGTGGGAGTGAAAGGGACATTTGAGGAATTTTAGAATTCCTCAAAAATCTACATGGGAAAAGGAAAGGTGATTGGGGAGATAAATTAAAAATTCACATTCCTAGGATGATCTAGAGGGTAAAAGGTGGGCTCCAAAAAGGTGGGACTTGGTCACATGTGGAGATTGTGACAAGTCTAAGGTTCTAGAAGCCTTGGAAGAATGGAATGTGAATTAAAAATTCATATTTAAAGGAGAGGAATCTAGGGCAAATAAATGTGAATTAAAAATTCACATGGGAAAGGGGGTCAATGTCCAAAAAGGAAAAATGGAAGAATTAACTAAAAAGTGGTGCTAAATTTAGCTAATGACTTTGGTTAAGGTTGTGCAAATCTTGGATTAGGCTAATTAACAGAAGATTAGAGGCAAGTGGCAAATGTAGGAGGATGTGACATTAATCTCTGATTAAGAGGATGCACATCATAACCCTGAATTAATTAAATTAATTCAGATTAGGGTGAGATTATGGAGGATGTGACAAGGAGAGAGAAAGTGGGGAATTTTAAATTGATTTAAAAAAAAGAGGAAGAATGAGTAAATTAAATAAATTAGTGTATTTATTTAATTTAGAGAGGAATAAGGTAAAAGACAAAGCATTAATTATTAAATTAAATGCTTTATCGGTATGAGACAAAAATGTATAATATTAATTTAATTTAATAAATTAATATTAATACGATAGATGGGAAGGCAGTAATTTTAATCATATGGAAGTGATTAAATTTGGATGCCTACATTTTTCCCCTCTTCGAAATATTGTTGAAATAACAATGTTTCGAAGAAAAGTAAATGTCAGGGATGAAGAAAGGAATGAGGATTGATGCCCCGGCCTGACGAAGGAGAAGAAGGATGCCCCAACGCCTGGTTTGAAATGGATGGAAGGAAGTAGTAGGGTATGCCCCCTTGAGAGGGCGGTTGGGGAAGAAAGGAGGGGCCCCGAACAATGTATCGATAGAAAGAAATGGAGGAGACCGTTGGATAGAGGGCGAAAAATTAAGCAACTTTTCCTTTTGAATGGAGTGGATTGGACGTACGGTGTGCGAATGGCGGCTCCGGGAAGTTAGGGATTAGTTGGAGGGATGAAAAGTTAAATAGGAGGTAAAAAATACCTTGGAGGTAGAAAGGGTTAAAAAGGTGATTTAAAATTTGACCTTAGCCATTTCCACTCAAGCAAGTGAGGAAAGGAGGAGAAAGAGAGAGAGGAGACGAAGCAAACATGCCGCAGGATTACGACACCGAGATCGTGCACCGAGCTGATGAGGTGCGGAAACGATGGACTCACTTCGCGATGCCCCGTAAGGTGAGTACGGAAACTTATGCTAGTGATTTTGAAAAATTTGACCATGTGTGAAAAGATAAACGAAAAAGTGGCATATGGGTTTTATAGGTGGGGAAAAAAGAAAAACTAGGTAGTGAACACAAATTTGAAAAAAAATTTAAAAAACAGAAAAAAGAGGGGATCGGGCGACCACCTCTACCACGAAGCTAGCCGTGTGATACGCCCCTGGCCGTGGAAGCAGATACTACGGGCGGTGACCGCCTACTGGTTGGTCACCGGGCCTACCGGTATTGAAAGTCAGCCTGGGTTAGGGCAGACAAATTACCGACCGGGTATTACCCCACGGAGGGCGGAAAGCAGCCCCGCCGCTGTGGTGGAGCCGCCCGGGAGGGGCGTGATCCACCGAGGGGATAAGGTCATCAAGGGAGTCAGCGCGAGGCATGGAGCCGGCCATAGGGCGAATCACCTTTAGCTGGATACCTGCCGCAGCGGCAATGCATAAGGAGGACAAAAGCCTATTTTAACGTGAGAGGGGAGGACGAGTGGCCGGAATGAAAAGAGGAAAAAAAAAAGATATGAGAGAAAGAACAAAAGACGGTGCGAGGTCATGAAGAATTATGTACTGATAAATGGTTGCTATGGATGCAGTGCTTGATGCGGATACAGACACACGAGCGATGATCGAAGGCATTGACAGCAGCGCTAGGAGCGATGACGGGTGCGGAGCATGCGGCGTTGGAGCATGCAGGACTTATGCATTTTCTAGAGGTGCTGGTGCTGAGGGCACATCGAGCGATGCTTACAACCCTGATAGAGAGATGGAGTTCAGAGACGTCGACGTTTTGGCTGCCGACGGGTGAGGTTACGGTGACGTTGGAGGATGTATGGCGCATCCTCAAGCTGCCGATATCAGGGATTTTGTTGAGTGATGTGGAGTCGAGGGGGGCCGAGTTGGAGCAGACTATGAAAGTGTTGTTTGAGGATGTCGCCCTGCCATTGCGTGGTCAGCAGTTGGATGTAGATGGATGTCTGACAGTGGGAGTACCAGCATTGCCGTTATTTTTAGCGGGGTTGATCAGTGGGATATTGCTGTCAGATCGTAACAGACAGTTTTGTAGTTTGCGGTTTATGGAGCCGATCCGACATATTGTGGAGTGGCGAGAGGGATAGATTGCATGGGGTGCATGTGTACTAGCCCAGTTGTACAAAGATATGCATATGATTTGTTATCGGGAGGCAGTGAGCTTGACACATATGACGCTGCTACAGGTTTGGGCATGGGAGCACATTGCGGTGATTAGACCAATTGTTGTGCGGGAGGGAGAGGTGGATGATTCAGAGCCCCTGGCATGGAGATATGGAGAGGGACGGGGTTGGCTTATTCGTCATAGGTGGGTGGGAGATGTGGAGGTATGGAGGAGGAGGATAAATGATTTGTTAGAGGGAGACATAGTTTGGCGACCATATATGCGACGACGCTTCAATGGATGGAGGGAGGAGACTGCGAGATATAGTGGGTATTTTATGACGCAGTGTGTTCTGATTGGGGTGCTTCCACGGATAGTGGAGATGCACCGGCCGGATAGGGTGTGGAGACAGTTTGGGCAGACACAGGATATTCCGGGGCCACCAGTGATGTTTCGACGACTCACCAGAGAGCGACCATGGGGGCGAGCGATTAGCCCCTCGTCAGCCAGGGCAGCATGGGCAGCGACAGTGCATGTACCCTATCCTGGGAGGTATGCGGGAGAGTAGGATGCAGGAGTGATAGATCGATATGACCGGTGGTTCCGCAACCACCTAGGGATAGGATTACACCTTTGGTGCCGATTGTAGGAGCGGTTGGGTTTGGATCAGAGGATGAGTGGTGTGGGGTGAGAGAGGGAGGATAGCCCGAGCCAGAGAGGATGGAGGCAGGGGGACGAGCAGGTAGGAGGAGGAGGAGGCGAGGAGCCAGGGGGCAGCGGAGGAGGATGAGAGAGGCGAGACGACAAGAGAGGAGGAGGGATCCGGTGCCAGAGATTGGGGGACAGGAGGAGAGGGGGGATCCGGAGCCAGATGTGAGAGGACAAGAGGGGTCAGAGGTAGAGATGATACATGCGGTGGAGGGTAGAGGGGATCGGCAGACTGGTATAGGGAGCAGAGTACGTCAGAGGAGGGTGTTGGTACGGGCGGAGCAGGGAGAGGAGAGACAGCCGGATAGAGATCAGGAGGCGACGAAGATCAGGAGTCAGCCATAGTTGATAGCGGGTAGGAGGCGATTGATGAGGGTATAGACCGTGACAGACCATGAGGGTGCCCAAGAGGGTACTGAGGCCAGGAGTCAGCCGGAGAGGGTGAGGAGTGGGGGACAGCAGAGGGGGGGCAGGAGCCTCTTGTTGTAGAGATAGGAGAGAGTGAGGATGAGGAGCAGCCAGAGAGGGGAGAGCCACAGAGATTGATGAGGGTGGGGAGGCATGGTCAGCCGCGGCGATTGCGAGTCTGTACTTCCATGGAGGACTTGGGGGGTGAGGAGGAGAAGGAGGCTGGGGGGAGTGAGGATTCTATGGAGATAGACGGCGAGGTGCCAGATCTAGAGATTTGGGATGTGGAGCCATTAGCAGTGGTTCCCGGCCGCCTTCGTAGAGTATTGGCGATTATCGAATAGATCGATATCGTAGGGTGGCAGAGGCGAGGGTGACCAGACTCGGCCGAAGCATCGAGTGCCGCCAGCAGTCGAGGACCTGAGCAGGTATGGTAGAGGTGATGTAAAGAGAGGGAGATACCCAGCCGAGCATACAAAATACGAAGATGAGTTAGTCGGCCAAGTAGGTGGATCGACATTAGAGGTCGAGATCTGTTGTATTGCGCTAGAGGGCAGCAAAGTGGAGACGACCGGATCGCATTGTGTAGTGGGCGTGCCAGGGATGATCGTACGGAGCGAAGATGAGTTGGCTGTGATTGCAGGTTTTGCTTAGAGCAGACAGTGGGGGAGATGGGGGCGATGCAGGAGAGAGAGAGACAGGCGAGGGAGCAGGTTCGGACTATGCAGATGGAGAGAGATGCAGCTCAGGAACGAGTACAGGCGGTGGAGGTAGAGAGGGATACAGTGCAGACGCGGGTTCAGGTTTTGCAAGAGGAGAGAGATGCAGCATTAGGACAGATACAGATGCTGTAGGTGGAGCGGGATGCCGCAGTAGCACAGTGGCAGTCTATGTAGGGCAGTGATGTGATAGGGGGAGATATGTATGGATTACAGAGGGAGAGGGATGCCGCAGTAGCCAGGGCAGTGGCTGCGGAGGAGATGAGGGATCGGATGCAGGCGGAGATGGGTATAGTTACTTTTATCCTGTGAGGTTTGGGGAGGTGAGAGGAGGATGATTAATGAGGGATCGACAGCATCGACAGATGAATTCTCACTGAGCGCAGCTGCGACGAGGAGTGGGAGAGAGGCCAGATTTTGGATGAAGGCCTACCATCATCTGGCCCGGATCCATCATATTCCAAAGATATGCGCAGTAACTCTGATGCCGGGCCAGCCATCCTTACCAATCGGGGACACGACACGCGGTTACAAAGGATTCACCGTGCGCTTCTACCAAAGTCGTAGGGATGTGGACTCCGAAGTCTCCACTGCAGATCAGATGTGGGAGTTCATTATGCGTGACAGTTACCGGTTCTTGACAGATGCGTGATGGACTGTGTAGGATGTATTTGACAGAGATCAGAGATATTTTATATCTCTGGATTTTGTACTTTGTCATATGAGGGGATGTGTATGATGGACTTGTGACACATGTTATATTATTTTGATATGAGACAGTCCTTATTGACACCATGTAGTATGTTTCTATTTATGATGGATGATTATATGCATGCGTATATGGTATTATATGTTTATGTGGATGGATGCATTGGTTTATTTATGTTTTATGTTTATGATATGAGATGTTCATGTGGATGAATAGATGTATGTATTTATGGATACTTTTACGTATGTGTATGCATTGATCTATTGAAATGTTTATGTGGATGATTGGAGTGATGTACTTATGTAATATGAATGATTGTATGGATGCGAATGGTGATGTGGTATGTGTAGCTATGGGATCTATGATGATTTATTTATATGGATGCCTAATTTGACTTGTTTATCTTGTATCTGATATATGCAGTATGTGTTGTATTATGCGTCTAACACTGTGTTCTGCAGGTGCAGGTGGCGATGGATATATGGTCCTAACACGTAATGCAGGTAACACATGGCCATAAGTGTCGATAAGGACTAACATGGTAATGAGAGGTGGGTATGTAGTAATGGGGAAGATGGATGTCATGTGGCATTTGTCAAGATGTATCAGTACCCTGAGAAGAATGGGAGAGAATGGGAGAAAGTATTTGCACAACCGAAAACCATAAGGATGAGTGTGTAATGCAATGTTTATGAAAAATGCAATCCTAATTCAATTTTGCCATCTTTGGAGCACTGGTTTTTGCTATAGCATAAGACACGATTCACCAAGGTATGGAGGACCGAGGTAGATTAGTGTCTAATGCATGAGACAAACACGCCAGAAAAGAAGGCTATCCCGATACCCCAAAGTCGCGAGGACCTTGTTCGGGTCCAGTACTGGGATAACCAAAAACACGAAAGGATGCCCCAACATAACACAAGACCTCGAGGATCTTGGCAGGTACTATGTGGGACAACCAAGAAGACACAAATAGACATAAAAAGATCAAGATATGCCCCTATGTCGACCAATCAAAACACACCGTAATATGATGGATTATGGCGGTCTTGACAAGTGATGATAGGGAGCCCAAATGATAAACAAAAACCAAAAGCATCAAAAAGATCATAATCAATTTCAAATGTCCATTGCCATAGGATCAAGGGGATAGATGGGATGGATTAGGTCTGTTAGGAAGGATGTATCCTGTTAAGACCTATGCTGGATGCTAAGCAAAAAGATCGGTATGCCAAAGGATATTTAGAATTGATTAGATTCGTTGGTACAAGTGGGTTTTGTTAAGAACCAGCTAGATAAAGGCATAATTTGATGACAACCAAAAGGGAGACAAGACACAACCTAACGACCTAGGGGCTCGGGGGCCGATCAGAGATTAGCCTTGCCTACGTGAAAGCGCAGAGCCCTCGTAGTTCATAGAAAAGGACCATGGATAAAGCGGAAAGAGGACAATGGTGACCGATGATGGACACGAGACACGACCGAAAAATGCCCCGGGGGAGGATCAAATGACCAACCTTGCCTATGTGAAAGCGCATGGGCGACGTAGTTCGATAAAAAGATGGAAGTGGTACAAGAGGATGAGATTTAGATGGAGACCGACACGATGGATGATCCTATATGACGACAGAGGCCGACGGATGAAAGACATAAGCTCAAAGTGGGATATAAGAAAGCTCAGGATGAGGGATAGGTAAGGTGAGTCGTCCAATGCCCAATCAACAACTACCAAGCGGCCTAGGCTGATGTGGGTGGGGATGCAAGTGCGGATGACAACATAAAGTAACCAGGATGCCAGGTAGATAATAATTAAGCCCTCTATAGATGACGCCTGTTACCAGGTTTTCACCATCCATACTTATCCAAGGTGCCACCAAGAGGTGGTTTTCACCATAGGACTGATTTATTTCTCATTTTTTTTATTTTTTATTTTTTAGCACTTTTCTGATTTTTTTTGTTTTTTTTGATTTTTGACAGGGTAGACCAAGTGGACCTTGCTTAGGAACCTTTTAGATGGAGAATATTGACAAAGTTCTAATCGAGGAGGGGCCTATGGTCAACCCATAAGCCCGTGATCCATATTTAGCAGCTTGGCGATATATGGCCCTAACCAGCTTGTTTCAAATTTGCCTTCTTTGTCAATGCATCTTGCTGAGGCAAGCAAGGATTTTCCCATACGTTCACTAACTGGAAACTGTCTGCGGACTCTTTTATCAGAGTGACGTTTTAGACGATTCTGGTATACTTGTAGGTGATCATAGGCCCATATTCTACGTTCATCCAGTAACTCCAGTTGTGCAAGCCGAGCGACGCGAGCATCTTCTTTGCTGATGAGGTTCTTCAAAGAAATTCTCAATGAGAGGAGCTCAACTTCGATTGGCAAGACGACTTCAGCTCCATATACCAACGAGTATGGGGTGGCGCCTGTTGGGGTATGGATGGATGTACGGTATGCCCAAAGGGCAGGATGAATGTGAAGGTGCCAATCTCGTCCAGTGTTATTGACCACCTTTTTGAGAATGCGGATGAGGGTCTTATTGGTTGCCTCTGCTTGACCATTACCCTGAGGATAATAAGGCGTCAACCAACGATGCTGAATATGGAAAGTATCGCATAGGTGCTTCATGGCTTGGTTCTTAAATGGATTTCCGTTATCAGAAATGATGGTGGAGGGAATACCATATCTGCAAAGAATATGGTAGAGGATGAATTTAGAAATCTGAGTACCAGTGATTTGGGAGAGCGGCATTGCTTCCACCCATTTGGTGAAGTACTCAGTTGCAGTGATGATGAATGTATGGCCGTCAAATGATGGTGGGTGAATCTTTCCAATCAAGTCAAAACCCCATTGAGAGAACGGCCACGGTGCTAGGAGAGGCTGCATATCTTGTGCCGGGGCATGGATCAAATCCGCATGCTGTTGACAGGGAAGGCATTTCTTTACAAATTTGCAAGCATCACGTTCCATTGTAGGCCAGTAATATCCAGCCCGTAGGATTCTTTTGGCTAGAGCCATACCATTTGAGTGAGCCCCACAAATACCACCATGTACTTCTATTAGTACCATTTGGGCTTCCGTCTCATTCAGACATCTCAGGAGGATTCCATCATACCCGCGACGATAAAGCGTATCACCAACGAGGATGTATCAGGATGAACGATGAATAAAGGATTTACGTTGGTTGCGTGTAAGTTCCAGGGGTATGGTGTTGTCACGAAGGTAAGTATATATGTCTTGGTACCATGGGGAGGCAGGACCTACAACATCGCACACCATGTCAGTGTCAGGGATGTCGTATGCAGGGATTAACAATTGTTCGACTAGAAACTCACACTCTGTTTTATCTTTGGGCATGTCAATCAAAGAGCCAATAGTAGCCATGGCGTCTGCTGCTTTATTCTGCACCCGAGGGATTTGGTCAAACTGTATGGAGGTGAAATATTTCTTGAAGTCGTCCACCATGCGTTTATAGGGTAGCAGTTTGTCATCCTTTGAGAGGAACTCATCATTAACTTGTCTGATAACCAACAAGGAATCCCCAAAGACTTTCAAATGTGTAATGTGCCACTGTTTTGCAATTCTAAGGCCTGTGAGGAGGGCTTCATATTCCGCCATATTGTTGGTGCAGGGAAATGCTATTCTAAAGGATTTTGGGATGTAGTCACCTTGAGGGGTGACTAATAGAATTCCTGCCCCAGATCCACTGTGAGTGTATGAGCCATCAAAGTATAACGTCCAAGTTGGTGTTTCTGTTAATGTGTAGATTCCTTCATCTGGGAATTCAATGTCTATTGGGTAGGCGTCTACTAGTGGTGCTTTAGCCAATTGATCAACAATAACCTATCCTTTAATAGCTTTGCACTCTACATACTCGATGTCAAATTCGCTTAGCAACATGACCCATTTGGCCATGCAGCCAGTCAAGGTGGTTCTAGACAACAGATATTTCAAAGGATCAATTTTAGCAATTAATTTGACAAGGTGACTGAGCATGTAATGGCGGAGTTTCTTTGTACTGAAGACTAGCCCAAGACACTCTTTTTCCATAGGAGAGTAATTTAACTCATAGCCGACTAGTGTTCTGCTGATGTAGTAGACCGCCCTTTCTTTGAGTGAATCATCATGCTGCGCTAATAATGCCCCCAGTGCGACCGATGTAGCAGAGATATAAAGTAGGAGGGGTTTTCCTGGAATAGGCGGCATCAAAATTGGGGGATGAGCTAAGTATTCCTTGATTTTATCAAAACCCATTTGACACTGTGCTGTCCATTGGAATGTAGAATCTTTCTTCAAAAGATGAGTAAAAGGTTGACATTTATCTGCAAGTTGGGCTATAAACCGCCGGATGGACTGCATTTTTCCCTAGAGGCTCCTTAACTGCTTTAGATTGCGTGGAGGCGGCATGTCCAGAATAGCCTTTACTTTGGCAGGATCAACTTCAATACCTCTGCGGGAGACTATGAAACCCAGCAATTTCCCTGACGTAACCCCAAAGACACACTTCTTTGGATTCAACCGCAACTTATAGTGCTCTAGTCGCTCAAATATCTTCTTCAGAATGGTGGGATGCTCGGCTCGTGTCTTGGACTTCCCTAATAGGTCATCAACATAGTCTTCCATGATAATGTGGATAAGGTCATGGAAGATAACGGTCATAGCTCTTTGATACGTTGCCCCCGCATTCTTGAGACCGAAGGGCATAACATTGTAGCAGAAGGTGCCCCAAAGAGTTGTGAAGGCAGTTTTGTGCTGGTCTTCTGGTTCAATTCGGATCTAGTTGTAACCGGAGAAGCCATCCATGAGGGACAACATCTCATGTCCTGCCGTTAAATCGACCAACATGTCAATATTAGGAAGAGGGAAATCATCTTTTGGGCAGGCTTTGTTGAGATCCCTAAAATCTGTGCATACCCGAATGTCACCATTTGGTTTAGCAACCGGCACTATGTTAGAGATCCATTCGGAGTAGTCAATAGGTTTGATAAAACCCGCGTCCAGTAACTTCTCCAACTCTTTCTTTACTAACAACGCAACTTGCGGATGCATCTTACGGAGTTTTTGCTTGACAGGTTTGGCGTTTGGACAAATGTCTAAGTGATGAACCACTAAAGCAGGGTCTAAGCCTGGCATGTCTGAATATGACCAGGCAAAATTGATGATGCCTTCTTGGAGTAGCTGCGCAAAGATCGGATATTCTTGTTCAGAGAGTGACTTGGCTACATAGGTGATCTTCGGATTTTTAGCAGTTCCCAAATTAACTTCTTGCGTTTCTTCAATCAAGATAGATGATTTGGCAGATAGCTGAGTTCCCATAAGGGGAAGATGAACATCTCCATCTTTTGGTGCCTCTTCGAGGTTTTCACCATCAGATGCGTCCTTTATTTTTACTTTTTCTAGGTCAGGAAGCGCCTCAGGGAGGTTTTCACTAGATGACCTCTTTTTATTTTTCTGATTTTTATTTTTGCGACTGGAGTGTTCATCCTCCCCCAATCCCATAAGGTTGATGTAGGTGTCCGCAGACATACTGATAGGTGTGGTGTTGTGTAGGTCCTACCAATGGAGTTCGTGGTGATGAAGGGATAGGTCACGATGGTGCAAAATGGATAGGCATTCAACATGGACGATAAGTCGCTGCATCGTACATCATCATCAGACGCTGCAGTATGATGGATTCTTCCCTCTATGTCCGCCAATGAGCCATCACCGCGGTGACACTTTTTGCCATTGTGAAGTGTTGGTCGTGATGCCATGCAGACTCTTTGCCTGGCCATACCCACGCCCACATTTTTTGGTAGCAGAGACGTATCAATGGGTTGCAATCGCCCTTGTTCCTCTTTACCTAGGCCTCTACCTTGGTAGTTATGTTTTTCCACAAACTTTGTTGGCCAAGGATATTTTTCTTGAAAATATTTCTTTAGAGGAGTTTCTAGTTCGGGCTCTTCGCGGTAGACCCACTGACTTATGTCTTCTTCTGGCGCATCTGTTTTGATACTTGGAGATACAAAGGTGGTGGTAGGAATATTTTTGCCATGGAAGGTGACAGTCTTGTCCTCCTTTGGGGTAGCATGGGGAGGTTGACCATACTCGTGTGGCGATGGTGGCATTGTTGCTACATTAAGAGCAGTATGCATTTCATACTCGCCACACCCTTTGTCAATGATCTGAACTTTTGTGACTGTAGGATCAGTGGAAGATGGAGCGGTTGTTACAGTAGATGATGGATTGGAGGATGATGGATTGGAGGATAATGACTGGGAGGCCCCCATTTCGACCCCAGGACAATAATGTAAGTGGGGGAAAGATGCTTCTAAAGCTTGACAATACTCAAATGGTTGGGGGTCGGCATAGATGGTGACCTCCTGTTCATTAACTAGGAATTTGAGGCATTGATGGTATGTGGATGGAACAACTTGCATAGCATGGAGCCATGGGCGGCCAAGGAGGAGATTATACGGTAAGTCCAGATCAAGGACATGGCAGGTAGTATACTGGAGCACAGGTCCCACTTGTATAGGAAGACTGATGACGCCTTTTGAATTTCTTTCTGCATTGTCATAAGCCTTGATTGTAATTATCTAGTTGCTTAGGTCCGCTTGAGAATACCCTATCTGTTTTATGAATTTCAAAGTACATAGATTAAGGGTAGAGCCATTATCTACCAAGACCCTTTTTATTTTATGACGGGCAATTATGACTTCGATATGCAGGGGGCGGTTGTGATTGATGCCAATGTTGGGCATATCATTTTGGCTGAAGTGGAGGTGGTGAGACAAAGCCAAGTGTCCCACCAAAGCTTGGAATTGTGTGGGGTCGATGTCGTTTGGGACATGGGTTTCCTGCAAGGCTTTATTGAGGATCTCTTGATGTACCGGGGAAGACTTAAGAAAATCCAAAATGGATATGTGAGCGGGGGTCTTCCTTAGGTGATCAAGGATGTTATATTGAGAGATTACAGGAGCGGGTAGGATGGGTGTGGAGGCTGCAGGGACGGTGATGCGGGCTCATTGCGTAGTCACAGCACATTGAGGGTCTTTGGCTTTAACGTGGATCATGGATACTCGGGGTTCAACCTGCTCAATGTAATGAATAATGCCTTCATAATTGAAGGGCACATTCTTGTAAGTCACATTATTGGTGCTGTTGTCTTGGGGATGACTAGTGGAAGTGCTAGGACCTTGACTATGGTTGGGGAAGGCGTTTTGATAGATTTGCAGTTGAGCATTGGACGACGAAGGTTGACTGGGTCAACCTTGATATCTCCTCGATCAATGAGATCTTGGACATAATTTTTTAAACCCTGGCACTTATTCAAGGAGTGTCCCTTGATTTTATGAAAGTCACAATACTCATTGTCTTTGAACCATGCCGGCTTGGGTTTGGACTCATCGAATGGTTTGGTGATAGGATATGTGATGGGATAATTGATTTGTAACAATTTATTGAAAACAACACTTAAGGGTTCACCCAATTGGGCGTATTGACGTTTGGTGTTCCCCTGATTTCTTTGGTTTGACTATTGAGGGGGACGAGGTGCCCCCTGCGGTACTGATATGGCGTTGGGTATAGACTGTTGTTGCCCTTGGGATGCATTAGCCACTTGGACATGTTTGGTGTCTGTCACTCCATCATTCACTGCATTTTTGTTTTTGTTCCAAAATCGCGATTTATCTCCGAATGACCGTTCTTTGTCATGACTGTGTATTTTAATGTGTCCTTTGGCGATAAGGGCACGTTCAAGGATAGGTCACTTTTCCACTATCTCAGCGAAAGTGGTGACACAGTGTAGTCTAAAATTGTGGGCCATGTCGGGATGTGAATTTTCCACAAAAAGAGTGACCATGTCTTTTTCTTTCAAAGGATTTTTCATTCGACTGGCTAATGCACGCCACCGTTGGAGGTAGCTGGTAAAGGTTTCTCCATCCCATTGTTTCTCTTTCAAGAGATCTAAGGTGTCAGTATCCTTCTGCAAATTGAAGGAGAAGTAGGAGACAAATTGTTCTGATAAATCTGCAAACATTTTTATAGACCCTTTTTCTAGAGTCATGAACCAATCTAGGGCATGGCTTGCTAGACTTCTTGGGAATAGACGTAAGAGATAGTTATCACTATACATGACTTCTTGACACTGTGCATAAAACTCTTGTAAGTGAGCCTTTGGGTCTTTGTCTCCCTTGTATTTGTCAAATTTTGGAATCTCGAAGTGTTTAGGGAATGGGATCAATGATATGGATGGATCAAACGGATATGGGCATATATCTTCAAACTTGAATGATTGTTTTGTGCCCCCTGCTTGAAGGTCCTTAAGGGCATATTTGATTTCCAACAAGTCCGAACTAGCTGGTGGTGGGTTGGGGGGATATGGATGATAGAAAGATGAGGGATTTTGTTGAAAGGGTGTCAGATTGTTGAAATGTGGGTTTGGATGATTGGATGATGACACGACTTGATGATAAGGTAGGGGGTTTTGTTGATATGGGGGTTGTTGTTGTGGGACATAATATGAATTTGTTTGGTGAAGGTGTGGGGTAGGTTGCTGAGGGATTTGGACGGGACGTTGCGTGTTGGCCTGTTGGTATTGAAGATATTGTTGTGATTGTTGGGAGGTTGCATAAAACAGTTGTTGGTGAAATTGTTGTTGATTATGGTGGTAGTAGTGTTGTGGAGGTTGTTGTTGCGGCATCGAGTGTTGTATGGACTGAGGTGGGATATTATGTTGTGGTTGGACCTTTGGACGCAAAAGGGATGCAAGAAAGGGAGATATGGTTTGGGTAGGCGATTGAGATGGGTTGCCTTGTGATTGGTAGGATGGTTGTTGTGAAGCGGTCAAAGTATTGGGTATAGGTTGTTGCGGATGAGATGGCGGGGGTTGTGTGGGCACACTTTGTAAAGGAAGTTGTTGGGTTCCGCTCAGAATGTTTAGCTGGGATGCGCCTTGTGGTGGTATTTGAGGCGGGATAGTAGATTGGGGAACCTGTTGAGGTGGTGTGTTGGTGGTTCCAGGAGGAGGAAGCGATGTAGCAAAGGAGGTACCCCCAATATTGACTGTAGGTGGGTTCAAAGGAGGGGGTGCGGTTAGTGTTAATGGTGGAGGTTGCAGAATGTTTTGTGGCATGCCATAAGCGAAAGGATTATTGGGATTTGGCACCTGAGATCCACCTATAATTGAGGTCGAGGCATGTGGGGGATAATTAACCTGATAAAGGACAGCATTTCCAAATTCAGGTTGATGCCAACCCTCAATTGGAGGAACATTGAAAAAGTATGAACCTTCGGGTGCATTTTGGGACCCTTGGAGTACATGAGATGGGGTACCCTTGTATTTGGACAAGTCAACATTGGAGGGAGGTTTAACACCCTTCTCAATCAAGTGGGCCAAGATTTCTTCCCCATGTTTCGCAAGCAAACGGTCGGTCATTTGCACATTGGCAGGATTACTAAAATGTTCCTCAAGTGTGAGTTCAGGTTGATTAACCATGCTCTCTTCTCCATGTGGTGAGTTATTTTGATTCTCAGTGTTGGAGTGTGATGAAGTACCGTTATGGGGGTCATGTAAGATGTTGGTACCCTTGTTAGGATCTGATAAGATATTGGTTGTGTCTTTGGGATCTTGGGAGTTGTTTGGTTGGGCATTCTGAGCTTGAAGGTTGGCCATCTTCTTTGCTTGTGAACGGGTCTGAACAGGCATGCAAATGCTAGATGAGTAGGTTAATGCCTTTGTCAAATGATTTGATTGTGATGGAGTGTGGATTGGATCTAATTGGACTTCGATCAATTGGATTGGATTTAAATTGGATTGGATTGGGTTTGATTTGATCAGATTTGATTGGATTTGATTTGGATTGGATTGGATTTGATTGGATTGGATTGGATTTGGATTTGATTGGATTTGATTGGATTTGGATTTGATTGGATTGGATTGGATTTGGATTTGATTTGGATTTGATTGGATTTGGATTTGATTTGGATTTGATTGGATTTAGATTATGAAAGGTGTGAGGGAAAGACCTTAAGCTTGATCACGTGAGATTACCCTTAGTAACCCTAGAGCTTTGATTGATTAATAGGATGATTACAGCATCGAATCCACCTTAAGCTAGGAATGGATTGATTGGGCCGAAGATGATAACTTGCAACACCGAATTCACCTCAAGATAGAGGCAAATTGATTGGGTTTGAAGTTAAAGACTAATAATCAAGTTCAAGCGCTACAGTCAATTTAGGTAACCACTTAGTAATACAAGGTTAGGACGGTTTGGCTATGGGTGGTGCTTGGAGATGCAAACGGTAAGAAATGATTGGTGGATTAGGAAGAAATTAGAATGAATAGGGGGTTAAGGATAATTGTGGAGAATGTATGGGGATTTAGAATGGTTGAGCGAAAGTTTGGAATAATGAGATGGAGGTTTAGAAGGGATAAATGGAGGTTTTTGAAGGTTTAAAGTGACAAAACGAAGGTTTGGGATGATGAGGTAATGGTTGGGAATGGTGAAATGAAGGTTTAAAGGCTGAATGAATCCAAATAGAAGTTCAGTGTTCGGGAGAGTAATTGCCTTACGCAGCAAAAAGCTGAGGCATAAGCGCCTACTTGACAAAAGCAGTAAGCGCATTTCTGACAAGAGGCGTGGCCTTACAAAAAGCCAACAAAGAAAGCAGTAGTAACTGCTTATACGCAGCAAAAGCAGTAGCATACCCTGCAACAAAACGGGGGCATGGCAGCCCTTTTCTTGTGAAAGCAGTACAAGCATGCAGCAAAGCGGTGATAACCCCGCCTGCTTGACAAAGCAGTAAGCCCAGCATACCGCAAGCAAAACAGGGGCTTGGTTTGATGCAAATGGCTATGGCAAGGACTTTAAAATGATAATGATAAGGCCAAATTGTTAGGAATTCACTTGTTTCTCACAAGAAAACACTCTCAAGCAAATACAACCCTATGATTAGTGTTGAGGGTATGGCAAAAGTGGTCTTAATCTAGGATGCACAAGGTATCTAGGGAGTCCTCGATATACTCTCAGTACGTGAGACACAACCATGAACACCAGCCCATCACAAGCGTGAGTTGGGAACCCCAGCGAGATACTGAAGGGCTCGGACCAACTCTTCACGTCTATCTAGGTATCACCCTAGCTTCGACACTCCGCCAATTACGACGTGACTGGACTGGGGTACAGCTTTCGCTCTCCCCCTTTGTATACCTCGCCGGTACGTGTGGTTGGAATCGTCCCTTGGGGTGATGAAATCTCCAAGCAGGTCTCACTATGAAGAAAGCACTAACCGCTTCCAACTACTCCCCAGGCTCACACGAAGTGCAAGGGGAAAGCGGAAACAAGCTAATACTCCCTTAGGGTAACACAAAAAGACAAGAACAACAAGCAACAAATATTACTCCTTCTAATTAAGCTATGTTCTTAGATTAATGCAAACAGCAAGGATAATTTTTTTAAAAAAGATTAAGAAAATGGATAGCCCTGCAAGCAAATATTAGATATTTTATCCCGCTTTCTCCATCAACTTCACAAGAATATCTTTGCAAAAGGTTAGCTAAAACACATGTATCCTTACAAAACAAAAGCGTTAATGAGAAAAGAACAATTAAATCTGAAATCAAAACGCAATTTACCTTCCGGTATGATGCATTATACGACAAAAGCAGTATGCTTATACAAAACATGGGTGTAGCAGCCCTTCTCTGAGAAAAATGGAAACATTAAGCCTTATACCTAGCATAAAAATAGGTAAGCGCCCATACAACAACATAAAAATGGAAGTAAGCCCTTCTCTTTAAAAGTAGGTAAGCGCCCATATAGCATAAAATGGAAGCCCATACATAGCATAAAATGGGCGTGGCATACTTCGGCGACGCGTTCCTGAAAAAACTTAAACAACAGCAAACGTGAAATATGGGAACCCGTTTGTGGGTCCCACCGGGCGTGCCAGAAATGTATACCTTGATATTATGCTATTCTAAATGAGCAAAACAACTAAAAACATGAAAAACAAAATACCAAGGACACCTCAAGATTAGCCAAAAGAGAGTGACAAAACACTAAAGAAGGTGGATAGGACAAAGACAAACAGTTTTACCTTCCTTTGTAGTTGATACTCCTTTGATTGGCCCTTGCTTAAGATAGGATGTGTGCTCCTTGATGGCTCTATTGAAGATCTTTGCTATGTGTTTGGATGCAAATGTAAGTGGATGTGATTGAAAATTGGATGAGTGCACAAAATGGCAGCATGTAGTTGCAAATTGACTAAGTGTTGTAAATGCTTATTGAGAGGGGGTATTTATAGGAGAATCTCTAGAATTGACCCTACAAGGTCAAGATGAAGGGCTATGGTGGGTTGAGAACCCACAAGCCCTCACATCTTGACATGTGGAAGGTGAGGTGGCCAATGGTGGATGAGATGGAAATGAGTTGTCAAAAAGGTACATGAGTGGAAAAGGACATGCACCTTGGGGGATGAAGGATTTCCACAAAGGTTTCTTGTCCCCAGAGTGGGAGTGAAAGGACATTTGAGGAATTTTAGAATTCCTCAAAAATCTACATGGGAAAAGGAAAGGTGGTTGGGGGATAAATGTGAATTAAAAATTCACATTCCTAGGATGATCTAGAGGCTAAAAGGTGGGCTCCAAAAAGGTGGGACTTGGTCACATGTGGAGATTGTGACAAGTCTAAGGTTCTAGAAGCCTTGGAAGAATGGAATGTGAATTAAAAATTCACATTTAAAGGAGAGGAATCTAGGGCAAATAAATGTGAATTAAAAATTCACATGGGAAAGGGGGTCAATGTCCAAAAAGGAAAAATGGAAGAATTAACTAAAAAGTGGTGCTAAATTTAGCTAATGACTTTGGTTAAGGTTGTGCAAATATTGGATTAGGCTAATTAACAGAAGATTAGAGGCAAGTGGAAAATGTAGGAGGATGTGACATTAATCTCTGATTAAGAGGATGCACATTATAACCCTGAATTAATTAAATTAATTCAGATTAGGGTGAGATTATGGAGGATGTGACAAGGAGAGAGAAAGTGGGGAATTTTAAATTGATTTAAAAAAAGAGAGGAAGAATGAGTAAATTAAATAAATTAGTGTATTTATTTAATTTAGAGAGGAATAAGGTAAAAGACAAAGCATTAATTATTAAATTAAATACTTTATCGGTATGAGACAAAAAGGTATAATATTAATTTAATTTAATAAATTAATATTAATACAATAGATGGGAAGGCAGCAATTTTAATCATATGGAAGTGATTAAATTTGGATGCCTACAAACCCAAAGTGAGAATCTTCAAATTTCCTTATGCTTGAAGGACGGGGGTCAAGGTCAAACAACACTTTTAGGTGAAAAAATAAAAATATGCAAGCTACCACTTGGATCTTGTAGGTTAAGCATTAAATTGAGAGAAAAAATAAAGCTTTTGGTAGATTTGGGAAAGGATAACACTATGCACCTGTCATAAAATGTTGTTTCTACAAGCCTATCAGGGACTTATGAACGCCAATGGGAGAATGGGTCCAGGTCTCCTGTTTTAGAAAAATTTGAATCTGAGATTTGAGTTTGAAACCTGCACTTCTTTCTTATACCTCTGAACCTTTGCTCTCGAATCCAAATCTATGAGAAATCTACAAAACAAAAAATATTGTTTGGTGGTGGATGGGGGTTTGCCTCGATCAAATCCCAAGTTTGGTAATTAAACCTTGATGAAAAGAATAGATTTGAAACATGAAAGTGTGTGTAAGCCCTAATATTAAGTGTATCTAAGATTACAAGAGCTTAAATGCAAAGAAACCCTACTCAAATGTCTTAGAATAGGATCCCTAAATGAAACAATGAATAGTGACAAAGACCTACTTTGGGAGATATCAAATCACCCTTTAATAGATCACAAATATGAATATACCATCCTTTAGGCAGAAAGTAGAATGATAATAGAAGATAGAACCACTTAGGAAACAAGTCATTAGGCTTGGTTGAATGGCTTGGTGCGTCTCCCAAAACCTAGAATTGATCATGATCCTCCATAGGCATCTATCATCAATCTTTGACAATGCTTGATCTTGTTGGTAAAATGAGCTTGAAGACCTGCAAAAGCAAATAGAATTTTGCTCCAAGACTTCAACTTTGAATGCTTGATTGAATTCTCCTTGCTATTGAATGTAAATCCTTGTGATCTCCTGTGGATCTTTTGCTTGTCTAGTGAAAAATGATTGAAAGACTTAGCTTTATAGGCTTCCCTTCTAATTTCTTGTTTATTAGATCTTGAAAGCCAACACTTAGAATTTGAATTTAGGACCTTGAAATTCCAAAAACATGTTTGTAGTGACATAAAAAGTATCCATTTTCCTTACTTAATTTGGGAATAATTGATAAGATGAGCTAAGTGATGCCCTAATTTGGTTTTGTAATATGTTTTACATATTAACATTAAGTTTTGGGCCCTTTCAATAATTTTTTTGCTTATTTATGCCTCAATTGGTCCTATTTTGCATCCATAAGCCTAATTAAATGCATTTCTCTAAGGATAATCCCGACATTTAACAAATAGCAAAACATAATCTAATGTTTGAGGTTATGTGTTCTAGATCTAGGGATCTGGGACTCATACGCCCCATTTGGGCATATGGGTCACATCTAGGTCTCGAGACCTAATTTTAAATGTGGCATTGAACTTAACAATTCTTGGAGTTTGTGTCCTAGGTTTAAGCCATTAGGTTTCATATGCCCAACCTGGCGTATGAGTCCCAGTTTAACTTGGGCCTATTTTAAATCAATTTCTTGATGGGATTTTATTATCCTAGATCTGATGTTGGCTTGTAGTGTTGCAATTTAAAAAAAAATGGCATAAAAAAGTATAAATACAAGGTTATTTCACATAATTTCTCCTAACAAGCTAGCAAGTTTTCAAGTCATCTAATATTTTCAAGAGAGCATTCCTAAGGAAATTTTATGAGATTAAGAGCCTTCAAGAGCATTCAAGAGTTGATTATAAGCATTTTGGAGCATCAATTCAAGATTCAAGAATCATGTGTGATTGTGAGTGTATAGAAGTAAATTTGTACCCCATGTGCAAATCACCTTTTTGCCTTTATCCACCTTAGAAAACCAAGTTTGGAGGCTTAATTCCAACTAAGCCCGTTGCTTTCATCACACTTTGAGCCTATTTTGAGCGTTAATGGAGGAATTTCTTTCAGGGACACCCACGTGGCGTGCTTACGTCCTTGGCAGATTCCTGTGACTGAACTTGCAGAGGCGTTACACTTCTCATTGGGAGTCAAGTTGTAACGCCCCCTTCAACCAACTGACCTGAATATGGTTGTTTTTCTCCACTCCTTCAAATTCATCTCTTCAACAAGCATTCCATCCTCTAAGCATTCAATCCAACTTCTTCAGTTCATTCACAACCTCACTCTTAAGCCTTCAAGCAACATTCTTGCACTCCATTGCAACAAATACATCACTCCATCACTTCGGTAGAGTAAGTTGGGGACAAACACCATTGCAACATAGGCTCGAATACTCTCATTTTCTCCCCCATGCAGCCTTGTGTGCTCTTGGTGGAGGTGGTAAGCTTCCCTTTCCTCTCCTCTATCACTTGGTTGAGTTGGCACACTTACTATTTTGTAGTGCTTTTGTGCTCTTTATTACATTTTTTTCTTTATCTCGCTTTCTTAGCTATTTGTGGCGGTGGAAAAACCTAAATGGGGGTTTGACTGAGGCAGGCCCCTATATAGCCACCCAAAATTTTCCTCTCCTTTGTGTGTGTAGGTGAACGTGCTTTCGAGGAGCTAGTTGGTGCACAAGTTTCTTTGTGAGATCCTTCTTGCCACCTTTACTCTTGCATTTTTGCATTATCACATTAGGGAGTACTTAGTTCATTTAGTTACATTAATTTGGCCATTTAGTGGTAGTTAGCTAGGCTGTTAGTCATTTTCTTAGGTTTGACCTTGTCTTTGTTGTTGTCTGGCTGTATGAACACTAACACACTTTAGAGACGCCAGTGCACTGTGCTGTTGTCCAAGGACCGTGCTTTCATCCTCAGGCAAAGAGCTTCCTGAGGTGTAGTGTTGAACTTGAAGACTGGCTTGCCTAGCCCCATTTTTCATTTTGGGTCTGTAGAGTGGTTGAAGGACCTCATAGTCCTCACCATTCTCATCCCACATATCTGAACATCCCGTTTAGCTGAGGTAAGTTAGGGAAACCTTCTACATCTTGGCCCTCCATGACCTAGGGCCTTGCACGTGGTGGTCCCCCTCTCTTACAGTGAGCTAACATGTTGATGTAGCATTTGTGATCCAAGTTCAAGCATTGAAAGCCATATCAGGTTTCATGATCAAGATCTACATCCATTGAAGCCAATCCATAAAAGTTGTAGATCTACACTCCAAGGATTCAACAAGGTTTGGCGAGTTGCTAGATTCATTTTTTCATTCATCATTCCTTCGTGTTATTTCAATTCATTTCAAAGTTTAATTACTCAAACAAGGTTTGACTGAGGTAGACCCCCATCCACTAACAAACCAACACATTTCTCTCTCTCTCTCTCTCTCTCTCTCTTGTGATGTGTATTTTGCAGATTTAGGTGAACAAGAATCATTCGCCCAACTTGGAAATTTTGTCCTTGATATAGCCTTTCGAAATCATTCAACAGTGTTAGATCTAGGTTCAAAAGACTTAGAAAGATACTTAGAAAACCCTAGAGTGGGACTCATAGGGCCAATTTGGTGTATTAGTCCCATTACAATTTCTAATCACCATTTAGCACATCCTAATCAACTCTTAGAAGATTCCATATTCTGCCTAGGAACCCTAGACTGGGACTAAATTGCCCAACCCGGCCTATCAGTCCCAATGCACTTCAAAAGGTAAAATTTTAGGGTTGTGGACCTTACTTTGACTCCATCATTCCTCTAGGTACTTTTTTTTTGTTTCATTCTATTTATCAATCTAATTTCATGCATTCAAGTTTCTAGGGTTTTGTACATAAGTATTTGCATTTCTCCTTTGAAACTTGATTTAATGGTGAACCCCTATCCAATCACACAAGGAAACCCCTAGTCCATCCCTCAATCGAGTCACTTGTTTGAGGGATCTACGTTTCCCAATGGTTAAAGTGTGAAATAGGTCCAAAGTTCCATCTAAAAGGTGGAACACTATTTCTATTTAATCAATGTTTAAATTTGAGCTTGTGAACTTAAAGGGTACCCATTCATCCATGGGTTCTGACTTAAAAGTTGAGGACCTAATTTATCTCAAGGCATTAAATTAATTAATATCATTTATTCAATGTGGGTTATAGTGTTGAGAAATAAATAAAATAGGCCTTGGGATGCATAATAAAGGGTATTAGGGTCCCATTAATGAGGTTTAAAAGTTTATAAATGCAAGGTCACTAAAATAGGTCCAAAATAAGTGTGAAATTGTATTATCTCTTACAAAGGAGTACAATTTTCTACACTATAATTATTTGTTAAACACAGAAGTGCACGTCATTACAAAATTTGATCCTTTAAAACACCTATTAACTAAAATGAATTTGTCAAGATGCCTAGCTAAGTGGGTTATGTTGTTAACTGAGTTTGGCCTTAAGTTTGTTCCTCAAAAATAAATTAAGGGCCAAGTGTTGATTGACCATTTAGTTGAGGCACCTTCACCATTAGTATTACCAAATCATGACTCATTTCTTGATGAAAATATGTTGAAAATAGCTGATAATGAAACATGGGATTTATATTTTGATTGTTCTAAGTGTTGAACTAGATTCAAAGTAGGGATTATACTAATGTCACCTTCGGGAAAGCGAATTCCCTTATCTTATCATCTAAATTTCCTATATATGAATAATATCGTTGAGTATGAGGCTCTTAAAGCAGGATTTTGTGTAACCTTTCCCTTAGGTGTTCAACACATTCATATATTTTGAGACTCTCAATTGATCATTAAATAAATTAATGGGTCCTATCAAGAAAAACATGATAAGTTATCCAAATATAGAGACCTCACATTGACAATTTTAGAACGTTTCACATTGTACACTATTTCCAATGTTCCACAAAAGGATAATCGACATGCAGATGTAATGGCAAGCATCACTTCCCTTGTTTCTCTTGAGGATTCTTCCACATATTTCATATTTGTTGTCCATAATTTTACAACACCATCAATAGATGAAAATATGAAGGAAACATTAGTGGCCAATAATTAAACCTCTACTGAATGGTATATGTCGATATTCAAATATCTAAAAGAAGGTACCTTTCTTGAACCAACCACTAAGAACACTAGAGCTCATCTTTGAAAACTTGCAACTCGGTATATAATCCTAGTAGGCATGTTGTATAGGAGGTCATTCAATGACCTTCTCCTTAGGTGCCTTAAATAATTTGAAATCTTTGTAGCCCTTGAGGATGATCATGTGGTTGTTTGGAGGGGGCATTTCAGAGGAAGATCATTGGTTCAAAAATTAATTTGTATAGGGTATTATTGGCGAAATATGGAACAAGATTGTTTTGATCATGTTAAGAAATGTCCTAAATGTCAAGATCATAGCAATTTTATTCATGCTTTCGCTTCCAAACTTCATGCACAAGTTGTTGTTTGGCTATTTTTGGTGTGGGGCTTGGATCTTATTGGAAATATTTCTCCCCCTCCTTCTTTACGACATACATTTATAATCACTACTATAGATTACTTCACGAAATTGGTAGAGACAATCCCTCTTCATTCCATGTTTGCTGATGTCATCTTTAAATTTATTTTATAAAACATCATCACACGATCTATCTTACCTTCTGCCTTAGATTCAAATAATGGGACACCATTTAAGAACAAGAAAGTGAAGAATTTTTTGGAAATATTTTACATTCAACATTTTTTTTCTACACCTTATTACCCACAATCTAATGTTCAAGAAAAAGAAATGAACAAAATAATTGAACAAATCTTATGAAAATAGTTAGCAAACATAACAAAGATTGGCACACTCAACTCTCTTATGCATTATGGGCTCATTGCACAAGTATTTGTACATCTACATGAAATACACCATACAACCTTGTTTATGGTGTAGATGCAATAATTCCCTTAGATTTAGAAATTCCCTTTTTGAGAATCTCTCTTAGTGGCCTTATTGATGATAACACTTATAGAGAATATAACAATTACAATAGCTTGAAATGCTTGATGAAAAACATATAAATGCTCTCAATTATCTCCAAGCTTATTCCAAAAGAATGCAATGCAAGTATAATGATAATTTCATTCCTCATTCCTTCAACAAAAGGGATTTGGTCTTGTATGAAAATTAGTGAAACATCAAAGCTACTCTAGATGAGAAGGGAAAGTTTAGCCTGAATTGGTTAGGACCCTATATCATTAGTGAAGGCTATGGGTTTGGAGCATATAAACTTAAGGCAATAGATGGCACACCTCTCAAAGAACCTATAAATTTTGTGTACACTTAGCAATTCTTTTGAATGATATGTATGTTAAAGCATGTTGTTAGATTAAGTAGATGGTTTCTATTTTGTCTCACATTGCTTCATTCTTGCCAAAAAGGTTTGTGTGTCTTGGATTATTTTGGGTAATTACTTATTAAATCATATGGTTAATATGTTAAATTAGATCATTATGTATGCTTTTAATTTTACATTCAGTTAGATCATAAGGGCATCTAGTTTAACATGATTACATTCAACCAAAACCATGTAACATCTAAGTAGACATAAGTTTTTAATTAGATCACATTCATCATATAGCAATTAGATCATGGAGAAATTTATTAAATAATCTCATAAATATTTCTTAATAGATCATATTGACATCTAATTTAAAATATTATACAAAAGCACATAACTCATAGAAGTAGAAACATGCTCATATATAAATCATAAGGTCTATATACATCATGGTCACCACAATGCGATGTGTAATAACAAAATACATCTAGGTAGGCCTATGGCTACCATACTCCTTGAGGCTTGGTGGTGGTGCCTCGTTGTGAGACAGTGGATCAAGAATATCCTTTGGAGCTAATCCACTCTAGTAGACCCTCTAGTTAGCCCACAACTGTAGCCTTGTGTACAAGTGTTGTGATGCACTCTTACTTGATCTGATCCCTCTCCTACTCGATCTGATCCCTCTCCACTTGAACCTTGCTCAATTCCTCCCATATAATGGCATATGCATCATTGTTGATAGGAACTCGAGTGGCTCTAAGCTCCTCATGTGCAGCCCTAAGCTCCTCATAGGAAACTTTCACCCACTCCTCTCTAGCTTAGATATCCTCATTTTCAACTCTAACATCATCAATGGTCCACATCTCATCATCATAGGATATCCTCCATTGAGATAGAGGCTCAAAAAAATTAGCATGGTGCCCCATGCTTGGAGGTGGCCTATGCTCAACATGTATCAACTAGTGTGGGGGCATCGACAGAATCATGTCTGTGGTGACTTGACTAAAGAAATCAAGCTAATATTGTGTACCAACTATAAAAAAGAAACCATAAAGTAAGTTAGAACAAGATATGATATATAAGCATAAGAAATTTAATAACATGCATAATTAACATATCATCACCTAGATTTCCAACCCGCCAATCAAGATCTCAATAGGACACTATGGGCATCATATCAAGACTCCTTTGATGGGTTGGTGGTGTGATAAAAGTGGCATGAATTCTCTCTCCACACCTGTGGGATTAGATGTCCTCCATAGCTGCAAGAGGTGCTCATGTAACACAAGGACGAGATCTAGGTATCTCCTTGGAGGCATCTTTGGCCTCTGTAGGCTCCTTAGGATCCTCTCCCATCAGTTGTTGATCCTCCTCCTCCAAATCCTTTGCATCATCATCTTTATCACTTGTAAAATCTCCATCCACATCCTCATCCTTTCTCTCATCCCCTCGATGATTTGGCCAAGGCCTGAAATCACTTGTGAGATGATCATCAGGGAAGCCTTGCTTAGGTCATGTTGTCATCCACCATTTATCATATGTAGTTGTTGTGCCAACATCATTCTTGTCAAATTTTGGATGTGCATATCACCCCTCATCCTCTAAGTCACTATAGGTGACATCTACAAGTGTGGGAAGATGAATGTCCTATGGCCTAACGCCACTATGTGCAGATCTCAGATATGTAGGCCGCACATTGGGTGCTATTTGGAGCTGGTTGAATTATCTCATCACATAATCATAGTAAAATGGCATGATGATATAGTCATGTCACCCAACCAATAACCAATCTCATTACATCTTGGCTAGCTATTGTGTAAGACTTGGCCACTATTGTAGAGTCATTATGGCCTCTATATGATGTCATCATCCTTTAGACAATCAAATCTAACTCTCTGGTACAAAAAGATCTCCATGTTGCCAAGGTCACTTGAGGGTGTAATAAAAGACTCGTGGATAACTATAAGGTGAAGGACCAAGAATTACAATAGGTTTGGTGCATGTGATGTGATCAAATTCCCACACTTGAAGAAGAGTGCAAAGGATAATACTCTGACCCTCCTGATAGACACAGTGACCAAAATCATAATATAAGTGTGCCAACATACTCCACCCCTAGGGATAAACAATTTGATGTTGCTCCATAGATTGTATAGTGTGAATGAGACCTCCATCAAGGTGTTCGCCCTATCCATCTGGTGCTAGAGCTAAGGCAACAGTAACACACATAATGTTGAATCAATGGAACAATAGCATGCAGGAGCCACTTAAGCTTGATATGACCCCTAGAGTTAGAATCTATGTAGTGGTTGGTACAATAGTGTATGTCTCTCCTCATCTCTCATGGAGTTTGCATCTCATTAAAGTGTACAGCCTCACCTCACACAAGCAATCTAAAGATATGATGTATGTCCTTGAGTGTAACTATCATCTCCCTCGTTGGGAGATGAAAATTTGAAGTATCTATGTTCCACCGCTCGATGAGTACCATCAATATATCATCATGATATCTCATTAGTGGCATGATATACACCCAAAATATTCTAGTAGTGTGTAAAGTCTACTCATTCTCTAGTGATAGTTGAGTAACCTGCCCTCAGAGTAGCAGAAATAAATGTCCTCCTAAACATTGTTGAGTGTGTGGTGGGACCTGTAACAAACAAGAGGAATTATTAATCATACAACAAAGTAGTCAAAATTAAAGTAGTTGTAAAGTAGGACACACGCGCCTTTTTGGGATAGAGGTGCCATCTTGGGATAGGGTCACCACTTGGGGATTGGGATGCCTAAAGTGGAGACTATCACCCAATTTTGATAGGGACGCCATGATTTTTGAGAAAAAAGTGAAAAACACACAAAAAAAGGAAATAAACTATATGGACAAGGAGTCAATAACTCATAGCTAGTGCCACTATGCCTCGTACAATGTCTACTCATAGGATCTCGAGTCTTAGGGGCTAGTGTGGTTGTTGACTTGACATCCACACTCCTCAATACAATGCTATCTCTCTCTAAACCTTCAAAAAGAAAATGTGAAAATGATGGTCAAAAAGATGATTTTACACTAACATATAGTCAAATTTAGTACTAACATATCTTATTCACTTCACCATAGTGGGGGCTAGCGAACTCCAATTTTGATGTCGTTTATTGCATTGGATTTTTAGTTTCCTCCCTGATCATATCCAATGTTTGTCGATTGTTTGTGTTGTGATCTCATGACACTATCTCAAACATTTCCTTCACCAAGCTTGGAAATTTGATGTGGTTATATTGCTACCCTGATTCCACCTCCATAAAGCAAGCATAATCAAGGGGCATACATCTACCCTCAAATTTGGTTCTCTTTAGAAGTTGACATGCTTGTTCAAGATGATTTTTGAATAACTAACAAGTCAATTTTGTAGGATGTGGTTCCTAACGTTGTGGTTTTGCAAATGACTACATTAGGGGCTTCATTCTCCCATTCATGAATGATTCATAATATACATATGAGTATCCTTTTTATACAACATGATTTACTTTCAATACTTTAGCTTGAAAATGCATGTAGTGTCATGTGGTTGCTAAAGTGGGAGCTAAATGTAGCATCAAAAATTGTACTCCGTTGTAGGTGATAGTACAATTTCATGCTTAGTTTGGACCTATTTTAGTGACCCTTTCATTTATGCATTTTTAATGCCTCCTAACTAGGCCCCAGTCTCCTAAATTATACATTTTGAGGCCTATTTTATCATTTTCTGACAAATTGCAAGCATTGAACAAATACATCCAGTTATTATTTTTCCCTCAACAATGTCTTGGAAAATAAGGCCATGACCCATTCACCCTAGGCCATATGGGTCCCCCTATTTTGTTGGGGACCAATTTTGGATATGTCGATGTTGGCATTTTAACATTCAAAATTCAAATTGTAAATGTCATCTATCATAATCTAATCTTCAGGAAATTAGAGAAATGCTTATGAATACTTGGTCTTTTCACCATTTGAAATTAGAAATTAATAAGAGAAAAAAGAGAAGCGAGAGATCATTACATTCTACCACATACATTTGAATTTGTAGGTCTTCAAGCTCATCTGTAGATTTGATTAAGCCTTATGTCATGATTGAAGATTGACGCCAATAGAAGAGCATGATGGATTATAGGTTTGGGAGATGCATTTGGCCATTTCCTTCAACCTAATGACTTGTTTCCTAGTGTTCTCATCTTCAAGCTTCAACCTATTTGCATCCTAAAGCAAGGTATCATTATAATTTAGATTTCCTAATGGTGTTTTGACTTCCTCTTAGGTAGATCTTGTCATTTTCAAGTATGAAGCATTCTCTAACACACTTGAGTAGGGTTTTATGCATTTTTAGCTCATAACAACCTTAGATTCACTTAAGGTTAGGGAACACACATTGTTATCAATCAATTTTACTAGCTATTGTGGAGGTGGAAATACCAAAACAGGGTTTTGATTGAGGCACACTCCTATATAGCCACCCCTTCCATCTCTTTTGTAGATTTATTGCAGGTCTAGATATGAAGACAAAGGTTTACAACAAACATCATAAAGTAAAAATAGAGCTACAAGATCAAATTTTAAGTTTCAAAAAATTCCTACAAGGACTCATATGCCCTTGGGCAACTCTGTCCTCCATTTCATGCCAAATCCAACTTTTTGTGATAGGTACACATCACTTAGTACTCCCCAGATTTACCTTCAAGTTATTGTTTCAGTCTATTAAACATTGGAATATTGTAATTTTCATGTTAAGGCACATTTTTTAATTAGGTCAATCATAACAAGTCAATCCCAATCCATTTTTAAGGCTCAAAAGGATCAAATCTAGGTTTGATTGACTCACCTTCATGGTTGAAAGTCAATCTAAACACCTTGTTGATTTGAATCCTAATGTACTTTCAAAAAAGAAGAAAAAATCAATCCTAGGTTTTATGCAATAAACTTAGAGTTCCCTTTTTCTTATGTTACAATTTTAGTCTGTTAATCATCAGAATATTGCAATTTGCATATTAGGGCACATAATTGAATTAGGTTAATCATAACAAATCAATTTTAGTCCAAGGATTAAAAGGATCAGATCTAGGTCTAATTGACTCACCATCATGGTTGAAAGTCAATCTAAACACCTTATTGATTTTCATCCTAATGTACCTTTGAAAATGAAGAAAAATAGTCCTAGGTTTTATGCACTAAACTTAGGGTTCCCTCTTTCATATGTTACAAATGTCAAATTCAAATTCATGATGAATTACAAATCCCAAAAATTGTAACATACCCAATAGTTTTCACCTAAGTTTTAACTCAAAAAGTAAATAACACATGTTTCCAAAAGTAGGGAAATGAAAAATTTCCTTTTCAATAACATAATTGCACATCACATAAATAATTTCCACATATCATTGCATAAATGAAATAACATTACATAATTCCAAGTAGATGAAACTCATCTTTTCAAATACATATTATAATTAATCCATGATCATGTTCATACACAAATTCATAACTTACAAGAGTTCAAGGTCAAGATGAATTCATTTGGATCACACTTCTTCTGTTCCACAAGTCTCTACTACTAACTATAAGAGGGAGAGCATAACCCAAGCACTTTTCCTCCAACCACGAACTTAAATGTTCCCCCGCACATCTCCTAACCAATAGATGGCTCTACCCTTCAACGAAGATTTTGGTATGGAAACCATCTAGAAATTCCAACCAAAGTATGGTGTTGTGTCCTACATAACTAGTACGATCATACAACTATGGATACCCGCTAACTATGTATGACACTCTTGGCTAGCTATGTAATCTTGGTGCATATTGAACTGACAAAGTACACACAACAAATTCTACAGTTACTTTGACCAAAGAATAAATCCACTTTCTATGAAGCAATGTCACATATGTTCACCCCCCCTTACTCAACTTAGAAACTCTAGTGACTTGTGAATAACTTTCCTCTTAGTTTGACCCCAAGGTTTAATTAACATAAACAAGATTTCATTCAAAGTGATAACACACTTATATTGATCTAATTGACCAATTAGGTTTGACCCAACCTCTTGAATACCCTATTACATACCCATAACAATTTGGGACTGGCAGCTACCTCTTATTCAAGTTCTTTCTTTTTATCATGGGAGTAACAACTCTCCTAATTCATACATAATTAGTTGATATTGATGACACCATGTCATTGATTGGACACACCTGGTCTCAATCCAAAGTATTGTCAATATGTTGATATGTATAATAATCCAAAGCATTGTCAATATGTCGATATGTATAATAAGTTGATATCCAATTTGAGGAAAATTTTCTACTTGAGAGGAGTTTATGTCTCTACACCTTAAAATCTCCTCACATTATGGCTATGGTTTGCCACAACGTAAAATCCTCTTTGCTAAGATTTGCATACCGTGAATAGGTATAAAATCTTGGTCAAGTATAAGATAATAGAATTTAAAAAGGAACGTATACATCTCTAATACATTTTTCAACCCTAATGTTCAATATCAATATAAACTCATTCTCAAGTGTATACCCTAGCCCTAGGGAATAAACTAATCTCCTACTTTCAAGGGTTATAAAAAATTGAGAACATAAGTTCTGCACGCTTGGTTAAACTACCAAATAACATCATTCCCTAGATAGTAATGGCATAATACTTCTATTAGGATTTCAATCCCTTTCATTGCAAAGCAACATAACTCATACATATAATACAAATACAACCTAGTATTACTAGGATATTAACCTATTGTTCTATTTAGCTTCTCTTTGTTATGTTAATCAAGCAATATAATCAAGATAGTTGCTTATCAAACTATTTAGATTCCCTAATCCACCTTATATGTAATCCATCTAAATGTACAAGCTCTCATAAAGTATCCTATAGCAATATTATGCACACAATGATAGCGCAAACACTTTCAAACCATATTCAAACTTAGCTTTAGAATTAAAAAGAGAAAGAGAAGTAGATATTTCAAGCATGCTTGGTATAAA
>VDFB02200445.1:0-33090 GCA_007258455.2 Sequoia sempervirens
CTTTCATTTTCCTTTCTATTTTTCAAAATTTGTTAATAAACTTGTTTATTTTTCTCTTAGTTAAATATTAATTTTCTTTTTGGCATCTCATCATAAATTCTAGTTTTTTATGTTTTTGATAAGATAAGCAACATTTACAGGGTGTTGTACCCTTTACACAGAGAGCCCAGAGGGCCAGAGGAAACATAGTTCAAACCAACTGAACTAGAGAGAAACAAATAGAGACAACTGATCGACAACTGTAGAACAACAAAAAAAGATTAGACCACCCCAGAACTAGAGGGGACCAATCTAACACCTAGAACCTGACGCCTCGAAGAAGCAATGGATTTGGGGAGACCCTTCTTTTTCCTCAGCACAATAGACCAGGAAGGCTCAAAATAAAAATCCATCGAGTGAGGCGAGAGGAGTGGATCCGCAACAACCACCGTGGGCAAGGAGACATCACGTGGTGATGTAATATTTCTTAGATAGAACTATATTTCTAGTTTTTTGCCCATACAAGAAAATAACATACATTGCAAACATATGTCCTCAATGAGCTGGTGTTTGTGGTAGTGAGTTTTATATTTCAGCTATAGGTTCATCTATTTTTATTTATTTCATTTGTGTAATTATAAATTTATTTAAGTTTTATTATTCTTAATTATTTTCACCAATTTAGGCTTGTAAGTGTTTTAGCTTTTCTTTTGAATATGTTATTTTTGTAAGGGTTAGAACACTTTAAATAGTTAATTCACATAACTTGAAAAACTATATTGAGTTAGTTAACCCTAGAGTGATAGTTGAGATCACTCCCAAAGGAAGTTAATCTTTCTTTAGTAGAGTTAAATTTCATCTATTATATTTTGGTGAACCTTTCACTTTAGAAAACACTTTTAAACCATTAAACTTACCATAAACTTTTGTCAACTCTAGTTTGTGGATTCTAAGACTCATGTGGTGTTGAACTATTTATGAGTTATAAAACCTAGTCTTCACATGTAGATAACATAGTTTAACGGAGGCTTGGATATCTCAACATGACTTCTTGTTCAACAAACACTCTTTTGAGAACTTGTCTTGACTTTTCCCATTCTCCTCATGAAAATTTTACTATGGGAATTCCTTTTAAATATTATATTGATATACAATTTGGTTCTCCTTCTTCATGTTTATATGTATAAAAAAAATTAATCATGAGGATACCTTGTGAGTCTCCAATTCTCAATTGCACAATTTTAATCAATATTTGATAAATTTTTAGAGGCAATTGGAGGGAGAGACTATGTCAAATGATGTCATGCCTCTATTTAAGGCATCTAAATTGGCATACATAATTATTTTAAGGGTATTTATTTCTTGTGGGGGCTAGCACACAACATACATAGTGATGTGTATGATTATACTGTAGTTCTTGCTAACCTAAATGATTCCAAATCAAACATTACTAGTACTTATTTATCTATGCCTATGTTGGTTCCCACCATACATTTAACATATAATTCAAACACCAATACTAGCATTTCCTAGTTGGTAGCATTACATGCCTCATCTATCAGGCATCCTTTTCCTTCATTATGCACCTAGGTATTCATGGCTTGAAAGTTGGTATCTCTTATCTTATTGGTTCTCATTCTTCTTCTACTCTCACTTCAATTACTATTTAAACTCCTATATATTTAGTGGATCCTAAAATAAATCATCTAATTCAAAACATTAAATAGTTGTAGTGATATCTTGCTTCCCTTTCTATTACATCCACTCAATCACTTCTTGCACAATACTATTGGCAATCCACTATAATTTCTTATTCTTGCAACACCCTTTCCCACTAGTTTTTAGGTGCCAATATTTTAAAAATATAATAGAAAGGGATATCCATAGATACATGTATCTCCCTTTATTACATTCTATAGTCATTTTTATTTTAGGATGCATTGTTAGAGATTTTTTGTAGTTCCTAAAAGACATCACATTGAATTGGTTTTCCTCCCTTCTTAATTATTTTATCAATTATTTTAACTGCTTGTTCAATCAATTTATTTATCACTTCTAGGATAACATTTACCTCTAGGTCGTGTCTATTGACTGGTCCATCATAAGCAAGCAACTAATGATAAAATCACCAATTTTATCTTCTACTATCAATCTCTCTACTCTCAGATACCTTGTGTTGTCTAATTTACATGTGAAATAGGATTTTATTACAAACATGTAGCCTTTTATTTAAGATAATATTTTTCTAATGATATAATTGTCTTTTGCACATTTGTGTATGACTAAAGAAGTCAATTAGTTAGTTTGAGGCTCATGCCTCACAAACTTACACACGTACATCAAGAGCCTTTTCCTCTTCTTATAAATATAAAAAAATTATAAATCATTTAAAAATAATTCAAATTTCATTACTCCTAATTTTTCTATCTCTGCTACTACTTCCCAGAGATGAAGATAGTTTACTAAATTGTCTAAATCTCTTCATAGCATTTTGTAGCAATTACTCAAGAACAATTTGGTACAATTGTGTCCTATCCAACCTCTTGATACCAATAAAATCTTGGTACCTTTTTGTGGCTTAAAGGTGTTCTATTAGTTCAATTGATTTCCTAGCCATGATACCAAATGATTCTTGTATCTAAAGCATATAACATAGGACCTTGTTGATTTGGGTGTTGTTGAGGGGTGTTTTGACACAATCATCAACATGCAGGTAGAACACAAAATGCACCACCTCTTTTGAAAGGAAACCAACCTTAAGAGATTGATAAGCCCAAGGTCTCTTTTTTTCAGGTCATGACAATGTTGAATAATTCAATGGCTTATGTAGTTGTACCTCTATAAGGGGATATTGGTACTCAAGTAAACAATTAGTTAAATTCACTTAGGAGATCAACAAATAAGATAAAGAATCCATAAATTTTTGCTCCAATCACCTATTACATAAAAATAAAATTTTAACACTAAACGGTAATAGGGAAAATTGAAAACATGAGAAAACAAATTTATAACAACAATTTGTTTAAAATGAGATCTTATTGTATCCTTAATCTCCTCCTAAACTAACCAGATTTACTAAAAAAAGGAACAAAAGATGAGGGTTTAGAGAATAAATGAATTGAAAATAAAAAGTATGAACTTTGTATCTAATTTACTATTTCTTATCTTGACATATTCAATGAAATTTAATTATCTTACAATATCATGCATAGTATTTCGCACAATAATAAATATCATAAGTGTGCAAGATTTTAAGGAATTTTGTGAAAATAACAAAGAAATTGTATAAAACCATCATATTGCCTAATCAACCATAATAAAAGAGTGAGTGATAGAACAAAATAAGAGAAAGAATTATTAAAGTACAAGGTCCAATCCTTCTGAAGTCCAAGTGTGTGCATATGATTCTTTTACCTTTCCTTGAGCATACAAGAACTTGTTATCACAAACTAGAGATTGGGCTACCTAAAATTGATATTCCTTTTAAATGATCACCTAGACATAGCTCCACTACCAGACAGGTGGCCATAGCCTTGATGGATATATCACTAACCCCACCCAAGGCCTTTCTCTAATGCCAATCAGGCATCCATAGCCCCGATAGAGATTGTCTAGATCACCAAATACTTGAGTTCTCATGATATATCATTACTTTCCTTTTTCTTTTATTTTGGTTTCATTTTCATCATTTCTTTTCTTTTCTTTTGATTTTTAATTTTAATTCATTCTCTCATGGTGCTTTCTCAACTTGCAAGAAATAAAACTTTCTTCTAGGTTAGGGATTGAGGCTAACCTATAGGGAGCAAACAACTCCTAGGTTAAACCATGTTGGTGACCTGGAAAGAAAAAACTATATTTTTCACCCAAAAACTAGGTATAACAACTCATTCTATCAAGCTATAGGAAGCATTAATACATATGATAATATATAAGGTTTCAGGAAAACATCATTTCAAGCACAAAAATCACCTTAACTCATAGTTGGAATAACAAACACAAACTACTATGAATGATGTAAACTAATTTTTTTTAAGAAAATGATTGATTTCCTATCAATAAATGGATAAAAACATCTAACAAGTAGTGGTTACACCATTTAACCATACAAAAATTCCCTTTTCCATCTATAAATATGCACTTGATTAGTAAAGTAGGACCCTAGGACCTAGGAAATGGGAGAAAAATAGTAGAGAGTCAAAACTAAACCCAAAAAATAGACCAAACTAACTAAAATAGTAAGCCACCATCACCAACTAACCAACTAACCAACAAGGATAGGGAAAAAATAAAACTAGATACTAAAAATCAAAGAGAAACTAACTACCAAGACACCTACCTAACTAAATATTGGTGTTTCCAACTGATTGTCCATGTTTCTCTAAGGATTAGCTAAATCCTATGCTCAAGAGTACTAGGTCAGTGGCCAACAAACAAGAGATAGATTCTATACTATTTATTCTCTACACTTTAGGTTTTGCAAAACCAAGGTAGGTTCCCCTTTAGATAATATCATTTGAATTATGGTAATGTTTACAATGATGCTAGGATAGGTTATAGTCTTCACATTGATATTATAGAGGATGAGTCTTATTGGCTAAATCATCTTCAAATCCCTCTATTAGCTTTGCATTTTTTATGGTGTGGATTGAGCATGAAATAATAAATTGCAATAAAAGTAAATTTCAATTGTTTTTGTTTAATTTTGCTTGGATTTGAGCCTTATGAATCAATTTAGCTAATGACTTAACCATTAAAGAATTAAGAAATGAGATAACTTTCCTAAATAGCAAACTAAATAAATAGCTCAAGGGTTATACAATCTCATTGTATTACAACAAGAAACCAGAAAATGAACCATGCTATTAATCTACTTAGAAATCCCTACTACAACAACATCTTCAAGTATGTAATTGAAAGCATTTTAATCCATTACTTGAATAGAAGCTAATCAATTAGACATTCATTACAACAAATATATCATGAGAATCTCAAGAAGTCTTCGATTTTATTAAGATTCTTGAAATATGGTACATCACAATATAGAGACATCAACAATATGACTTATAGTATTCATATAAGAAAAAATGAGTTGTTTTTACTATTACATATAGAAGTTACAACATTTTTTATGAACTTTTGAAGACTTAACTATATAAAACCTAATTCTATACAAAGACTACAAAGACTAAGGACTAAAAATCCTTCAAAATGAGGCTTTAAATTCCCTTTTATAGACACAAAGGAAGAAACAAGCAAAAAGCCTCATTCACTGCTTAAGTCACAAAAAAGACAAAATATTATGGAGTGACACTATACAAAAGGACAAAAACATTTATAAACTATAGAGAAGCCCTTGAAAATATTTTTGGGGGCCTCTAGGATAGTTATACTAGAGTATTGATATGATTTCTTCAAGAATCTTCCTTGCAAGTGACAGGAAATCTCTGACATTCCATTCCTGACATGCCCATGCAACAACTATGCGTGGTTGGTGGAGATAAAGTGAAATGCAACTCAAATATCAACACCATCCTTTCCTTTTTCTTCATGATGATCTTCTATGTGTCAATCCTATGAGGAAAAAAATGGTTGACCCTAGTCATATATGCTTTGTAGCCATCACCAATCAAAACTTGCACCATATTGAAGAAGCTTAACATATTGTATTCCAACTTAGAGAGTGAATCCATACATAGATTCAATTGCTTTGCATCAACTTCATTATTATTTATTTTAATGTACATGGGGGTGAGGATATCAACAAATTTTGACCTCCATTCCATGTAGGACCTTATTTCTCCCTCATTCAAAATTGGAGGCATGCATAACTCCTCAAGACCTTGAAAGGTATTCAATTCCCTTCTAAAAAGGTCCCTATACCGAAATGTTGCATATGTTGTCATTGATTTCAACCCATTGGTGATGTCAAAGGATTAAGATTAGAGGAGTCGTAATGTTTGAAGGCAAGACAATAAGATAAATATCATCTATACATAGTTATACCTTATCTTCTGAAGTTTGTGTACCCCATCTTCTGAAGTTCATATGTGAGTCAAGTGCATAAATTGTGCTGATAATGGATATCATGAATGTTATAAAGTCATGTGGTTGGGCATTGGGTGGATTATGTTGTAAAAAGTTTGAAGGAATTTGGCTAAGTATAGTTCCTACTAGGAAGAGTGTCACAATCTCAAGAAATTGTACCACATTCTATTACATTCGAAGATATGAGCCCACGGATAGGAAAAATAGCTTGCACTTACTCTAAGGTATGTGTGATTCAAATCTAAGATCATTAGGACTACCACAAAGTGATTTATATTAAGCAAAATGAAGATTGTTGTATTGTGTGGTTGTAATCAAGATGGGTCAGATAAATGCTCCACATTTCTCCACACTTGGTGATATAGTCCTGCAGTTTGAAGGATTGTGTGATTTAGGAAAGAAACACATGTGTTTTAAGTCTTAAGTGACAATTTGTACCACAGTAATTTCTAAAGTTATATGAATGAAGACAAATCTTATTACTAGCTAAGGAATGTTGAGGGAGACAACATATGGCACTGCCTTTCAACACATTTTGTCATTTGGATTTTCTATTTGAAAGATAAGCTCATATAGTCTGTTGGTGTGCTTAGTTCAAATTTTCGGCATTCTTGTCTATCACAAGCATGTTTTTCAATGTTCTAAACAAATTTGAACAATCTGAGTGTATTTGGGTTATCGACATTAGTGCTCAAGTAGTTGCACCATTATGAAATTATTTGAACTAATAAAAGAGATGCATAGGAATGTTTGGCAAGGTATATAGTGTTCATCACATGATCCACATGATGTTATTCTTGTCTCTCTAATACTTCTTTTGGTGTAGAGCTAATCTGAAGAAGGTTAAGTGTTTACTAAGCCAACTTGGCATGGTGAAATGATTGTGCTAGATGTTTGAAAAGTGTGCACCAATTTGAAATTGTACTTGTAGACACTAAAAATTGTCCTAGGCCTGTGACTCTTAATTTCTTCATAATTCTTCCATCCTTTTCCCTTTCATTCTTCATAATTAAATAATTTTAATTATTTAATTAATTCATTTATATCTTTATTCCCCCTTGATTAATTAAATAAATTTTATTTATTTAATTATACCACTAATTAAGTTTGTCTTCTTTCTAAAATTAAATAAATGTTTATTTATTTAATTTCTAGGTCACTTTCCACTATTTTTAATTATTTAATTATTCATTAGTCTTTTCTCTCTCTAATTAAATAAATTTTATTTATTTATTTAATTTGTTCCAATATCTTGAATTTTGAATTAAATCATTAATTAATTCAAAATGATTTCTCCTTTATCACATTCCTCTATAATTAAATAATATATTTATTATTTAATTAGTCATTGGCCACTTAAATTAAATAAGGTTCAATTTTCTCTAACACACCGCTTTTCGTGTGTTGATCTTATCTTCCACATCAAGTCCTTATCTATTTGTGTCTCAATTAACCTTCATCATTGATTAAATTATCTCTAATCTAATCTTGACCATTCATCTTTATCATTTGCTCTAATTTAGCGCTAACCCTATTCCATAACTCATCTTTTAATCTTGGCCATTGATTAAGTGTCTTTCAATTTCAGTCTTTCATTCAAAATTGGCTTTCCTATAAAAGGGCTTTATCGTTGTCATTTCCTCATCTTAAACATCTTAGAAATATTGGAGAGCTTAGAAACCTTTGAATCTCTAACATCTTGCTATCTTGCTTTCAAGATTAGTACATCCATAGTCTTATAGAATCTTCAATATTTTGCTTTGTCATTGTCATTAGGCCATATTGCATACTCGAGAAAAATATGAGGGCAACTATTATATTACAAAAAAATGGAGAAGTGCAATGAAGGTGATTCATGGAATGCATGAAGGTTTTGGTAAGATCTTTCATTTTTTTATGCTTTTATGTTCCATTGTGATTCATTGTTAGCTAGGGTTCTATTTGTTTATGCTTTATATTGCTAATTTGAAATTTTCCCTTGCTACAGTACTCTATGGAAAAACATGTCCTATCTATCTTTTGGGTTGAACTACATGTGATTCCTTCTTACCATCGATGTTTTTGGAGTCAACTTGTTATGGCTTATGCACATCTCATGTTATTCATTTTATCTTGGTCGATAAGGATGAGCTTTTTTATGCTATTGAGGATATAAATAGAAGATCAAAGCTATTGAGAGAGAGAGAGAGCGAGTATGGTATATTATTTGGAAAGATAATATGCAAATAAGGGCTCCACATAAACTATTTTTATAATGAAATATAATAAATATCAATTCAAGTAGCTTGACAGTGAGTATATGTGAAAGTGTTCAAAAGCATGTGCAAGTGTATGTGTAAAAATGTTTTTTGTAGGTAGTGAGTTGAAGGAAGCAAAGGTTGTTGACTAGAGATATTGAAGATATGTGTCAATTTGAAAAGTGTCATGGTGATAATTGACAAGTAGTTCTTGTCAAATATTTTTTGCAAAGGTTGTCGCCTCATTCTTGATTGTAAATGTTGTAGTGCTTAAGGAAGTTACAACTTCCTTTAGGTTGTAGCCCATAAAACTCAGTGTAAATATTTTTTTCATTTGTGGGGTAGGATTTGGATAGTAGATCCAAGTAGTTTTCTCATTGTGTTTTTTCCCTTGTAGGGTTTTCTATGTAAGACTAGTGTTATGGTTGTATGCTTATGTGTTCTTCTACTTGTAATTATTTTCATTTGATTGATTGTTGATGGATATAAAGAATTTGATTAAGTACTAATTCACCCCCCCTCTCAGTACTTATGTGTGTCCAACAATTGGTATCAGAGCCAAGTGCCTTGATATATCCTAACAAGCTAAGGTAGATCTTGGTGTGGAACACATGGTAACTAAAGCACTAACAAATGATAAGACCTAGTAAGATGATAATAAAGACATGATAGTCTTTAATGAAGAATATTGTGAGTTTGATTTTGAAGGAGAACTTATTTCTACACTAGAAGATCTAGATGTAGCAAGGGAAGAGAATGAAGAATTCAAGATCAAACTCAAAGAATCAAAGGAAATAATCATTAATTTAAAAGTTCAAGTAGAAGAAGGAAAGAGAGTTGCAATTTATCTAAACACTTAGCTCAATGAAAAATCAGTTGAATGTTCCAAGCTTGAAGAAGAAATTATCTCTCTTAAGGAAATACTTGGATAAAGCTAAGGACCAGATTGACAAAGGCCTCAAACTCAAGAAAAACACCAACATCCTTGATGAGATAAATAGCAGTTAGAGACCTCTAAAGAATAAGGATGGTCTTGGATTTGAAAAAGGATAGTACTCAAAAACAAATATCCCTGAAGGCATGTTTGAAATGAAAAAGGAAGAAGTCTATGTTGAGGAATCCAAGAAGAGTAAATATGAGAAGCAGGAGTTGGATGATGACCTCATAAATTTTAGTGATCAGAAGAAGGGCTTCAAGAGATCTCCTCTTAGACAAGCTACTACTCCCAAGTTCTCTCAATCCTTTCATGGCTATTATTATTTTTGGAATAAGTTTGGTCATAAAGTATTAATTGTGGAACTAAGGCATGAAGAAATGATTACATGAGTAAGAACTCATTTGTGCCCCTAAGACATAATGCCATGACCTCTCATTCCTTTTATGGTTACTACTATGCATGCAATAATTTTGGCCATAGGGTTGATGATTGTAGAAATAAAGTAAGGAGAAATGGTTTGGCTTCTGAATATAATGTTGTCTGCTACAAATACAATAACTTTGGTCACAAAGCAAGATTCTGTAAAAGTGGTTTTGTTAAACGACATGTTCAGCATAAGAAGATAAAGGAAAAGAAGGAAGCTATAAAATTTTAGAGAAAGAAATAAGGGAAAGATAATGAAATGAAAGATTCCACTGTGCTTGTGCATTGTACACAATATATCATAATTGATTGAGGAAGAACATTGGTTCAGGGGGAGCTACCATTCACAAAGTCTTTCAGCTCCCTAGAAAGGATAAAATGTGTAATATAAGAACACACAAATTGATTTGCAATAGCTTATCGGAGGTATACAATTGTTGAGTAAGTTAAAATTTGTAGCTCAAATTTTTGGAGTAAACACATAATATACAGAGGATTGTAGAATGAATTTGGATCTCTATGGAGACACAAAGCACTTTGACATCTATTCACCTAACAAGGACAAGGTGCATTAATTGTGAAAAGTTAGGAAAAATTCAAGGTTAACATATACCGATTTCACAAGGTGATCATCTCTAGTAAGCTCATTGGTCCATAGTTCTATGATTTTTAGGTAATCATATTCTTCCAAATTTCCATGTATGTGTGCCATAGTATCTTCCATAGGCAAAAGCCTAAATGGAATACTCAAGAAAGTGCCGACGAAGTCATTCTCAAATACTTTAATTGGATACCTTTTAAATTTAGGTCTAGGCCTCTCAGTGATGTGAACAACAGTTTGGGTAGCCATTGTAACCTTAATCTGAGCTCAAATGCTTAAGAAAATAATTCTACTTTAAACCCACAAAGCACAATAAGTCGTAAATACCTTTTTATGTGCACAACAAAATCTAGGGTTTGAGTACTTTGTACCAAATTCACTTTGAATATCCTTCAAATTTCTCTTCTTTCTTCAAATGCACAAATGTGATTAAAATCAACTAGGTATCTCACTTTAAACCTTTCTAATCTGCCCTAATTTTGCATTAAATGCCTAAAATTCCATAAAGCTGATAAACCTTTTATTGATAAACAATAAACCCTAAAACACTCTGAATTTCTTCAGATTTGCACATTTTCTACCAGTTTCTTCTCCAAAAGCTTAAGCATATGATTTTGCACCACATATCTTTGTGTCACTCCTTGAAACCTCATATTTAGGGGTTTTTTTTAATTTTTCTATTATTTCTCCCCCTAAGCCCAAGCCTAGATTTAATTTTTAAGAGAATTATCTACACTAGAGGGAGGTACAGATTCATTTGTAGTTCTTAATTCTTCTTTGTTCTCAGGCTCCTCTTTCTTTCTCCAAATCTTTTCCATTTCCTTCTTTAATTTAGTGGTATCAATTTTCTTCACAGGTTCATTTCTCTTTGCCAGATTAATTTGTCTTCCATTCTTACTTCTGTAGAATTTTGAAATGTGTTTAGGTTTGTTGAAACTATAGCATACAACATTTTACTAACTAAACTAACCTCTATTCAATCTAGATCTGCATTGGTTAGCTTTGTGTCCAAATACATTGCACGTATAGTAGTAACCATTGAAATATTGAACCATTCTACTAGCATTATATGTATTCACCATCTAATTTCTGCACTCAATAGCTCTATGTCCAAATTTCTTGCATGCAAAATTTTTTTTGGAGAAGGATCCAATAATTATGATTCATTATAATTATACATTCTATTACCTTATGTCCAAACTTATTACAAGAGAAGTAAATACCATTAAAAGATGGGTACCTTTAAGCATTTGGTTGTCTTATTGGTGGCCTTCTTCTTTGATCCCTGATTTGTTTGTCATTGACTTGAGTCTTCTCTGGATTGTCAACCTTGTTTGGGGTCTGATTAGCCTTTGAGATTTCTCCCTCTCCAAGTCCCAAAACTCCTTTATTTTTATATGGTTTATGCCCTGCAATTAGTTCATCAAGCATTGTAGAACTTGTTTTGAATTTGTCCTCATGAACTCTTGCTTTTTCTAGATCTAATCTCAGAGTTACCAATTATTGTTCAAGTCTTGTGCATTCATCAGTCTTGCTTTTTACCATTGCATTCAGATATTCCTTAATTCTTTTCTTTTCTTCCATTTGCACTTTTAGTCCGATGATGTCTTCATTTGCTTTCCTCAGTTGTTCATTGGCTTCCTTATATATTTCTCATAATTTCTTGATTTGTTCTCTCAATTTTTTGATGCATCCATTTGCTTCCTTGAGATTTTCTTTAGATCTTTGTTTTTTCCTTCAACCTTGTCAAGATCTTCAAGAGCAACTTTGAGTTCTTTGTCAGTCATGTAATCACTTTCAATAGTAGGATTTGAAAAATCTTTATCAGTCATGTGTTCAATCTCTAAGATCTTCCTCAAGTTGTTAGGCTTTTAGAAGGAACCTTGCTTTGATACCAATTGTTGAACACCCAGAATACTGAGGGGGGGGGTGAATCAGTATTCTATTAAACCATTTGATCATAATCCATCCAATTAACAAAACACATCCAATAGTAATAATGAGTGAAAGCATGAAACAATCACAAGATCACATAACACATGAACAATTGTATTTTTATGTGGGAAACCCAAAAAGGGAAAAACCATGGGGAGGAGAGCTCACAATATATTATAGTCGGTTATAAAATATTACAAAAAGGCTCACTACTAGGACACACTGTCCAAAGGGCTCACAACCACAGAAAGAAAGATAGATAGAATGGCCACATAGCCAAGATGTGAACTGATACAAAATGTACCTTCCTTGTGTTGAATTCATTTTCGTTGAAGCTCCATACACTGACTCTATGTACTTCATCAGATATAGAATACAAAACATTACTCTTCTTTATAGTCGCTCAATATTCATAATATATTTGTTGCTATTTGGATCATGTACATACAGAATTTTCATACTCCCATCTCATGTCTCATCTACAACCTCAAAAAAATTCTTACATGTATACTCAATTCATCTACATACATCAATTAGGTTGGCCTAATTAGATGTAGCCCTAAATTAAATCAAAATTGCCTCGTTAGCTCCACACTTGAACTAAAAAAACCTTCAAGCTTAAACCAAAACACATGCAATACTTGATTTAGGTCGGAATGGACCTAAGATAGATCTCACTAACATTTGCATTACATATTTAATCACTACAACACTCACCAAGTATTAGGTCGATGAATAAATAGACCTAATCACAAAATATGCTAATTGATCAACACTAGCGATCAATCTGACCACATAATCATGTGCCATCTGGAATATACAATGTGTTGACACCTTTAAGAAGTCTCCCAAAATTGAAAAGTTTGATTCATATCATTGAAGGAACGTGGACTGGTTTACACATACCCACATGCACTGTACATAGCCAAAAATTGTATGTTCAACTACTGTCACTTATATCTTTCAAACTATACATCCAAACCAATTGAAATATTGAATACATATGAAAATTATAGTCATAAACAACATAATAGAACCACATAAGTAGATCTTATCATATGAGAGAGTGTAGACCAAATACTGGATCAGAGTATCTGCATTACCGAATCAACACTGTTGACTAGATCAATGTAGATATCAACAACCAATGCTGACATCAATGACAACACATTAAGGGGATCCTTCTTAATTTTTTCAACAAGATTATAAATCCTTACCATCCTTGGTAGCTAACACTTAGTTACACTATTCAAGGCTTGCAATAACTTTCCAATTTTTTCTACAACAAAAGATCACATCACATGATACATTTGACCCAAGATTGATTTTTGTATTTATCACATCAGTTTTTACATAACCTTATTCAATTTAGGAGTTTTACCTTCACATTTGGAGAACTACACACTTTATCAAGATATTGTGCTTTGCACTCCCTTGCAACTAACTGAGATCATTCACAAGGATACAAATGATGTACATATAAATACTACTCACTATAATGTGAAAAGGGGATATGGGCATGAGAGTATGAGAGGATGAAAGAGCGTGAGAGAGTTAGAGTTGTATTATAATATCATTCCAATTCTATAATTATAAATTACATGTTTGTATTCAAATGATTAAGGCCAAGCATGTTGAAAGCCCATTGTGGTAGATTGTAATTCATTCTTGATTATGAATAAAAAATATCATATCATTTTTTTTGTTTCATTGAGTTTTCAATAATGTAATTGTGAGTTTTAAATTTTATTGCATGGTTAGATAGTTCTTAATTGGATCCTATGTCATGGTTGTATCAATGTTAGAGATTTCAACAATAATCTTGACATCTTAGCATTATGGGTATATAATTATGATTGTTTTAGAAGTAAATATTTGTAACCTTTTATAAATGAAATATATTTATAATTTTTAATGTTACACCACTAATAGACATGAGAACAATAATCATTTTATTTATTAAATGGGTTTAGAAAAATTTAGAAGTGCAAATATGAGATTAGAAAGAAAAAAAGAAAAAAATTATGCTGTATTTTTTATAAATAAATGGAATAATTTATTGTGATTAATAGTAATTAATTATTTTTTTATTTCCTTCATATCTTTTTCTTGTGTGTGTATTTCATGTATAACAAAATAACTAGTTTCAACAAGTTTTATTTATGTAAATCTATTTTATATTTTACTGGAACTTCATATTTTAGCATTTTAGGTGAGTATATGTAGTGGGTATTTATATTTGTGTTTTTAAAGAATATTTTGGCTTAACTTGGTCATCATAGTGGTATTAGAGAATTGATATTTCTAGCTAGTAAAGTAAAGTATTTTTTTTAATGTAAATTATGGAAGGGTTCTTTATATCCCTACTAGCAAGAAGCGCTACAACATTTTATAAATACAAAGAAAAAATACAAAAGATCTAAGATAAAATAAATAAATTACTGCAAAAATTGTAGCCTAAGAGTGGTGAATGAAATCTTGTTTCAACAAAAATGTACAAGAAGAGTAAATTAACAAAATTTTAAATATAAATCAAAGGAAAAATGATTCTTCAAGTCCAAGGTAACTTTTGATAATTACTTGGAGCTACTTGGAAGGAATAGTTGAAGTAAAATACAAGGGAAATATGCCAAAAAATAGTTAAAAATAAAGAAGCATAAATAGAATCAAAACCATAATAGACACTTAAGGAATGAGTTAGTGAGGAAATTTTTGATAAACTTATCTAAAACATAGAAAAAGATGGGAGGGAGGTACCAAATGCAATATAACACTAGGACAAAGCTTTCCTTTTTCTAAGGTTTCATTAGGATGAAAATCAACAAGGTGATTAGATTGGCTTTCAACCATGAAGGTGAGTCAATTAGATTTGGATCTACATCTTTATGGGCCTTAGGGATGAATTGGAATTGATTTTTCTTGGTTAACATAATTAGACTATGTGACCTAATATGAAAAATGCCAAATTTTGATAATAGAAAAACTGTAACAAAAATTTACAAGACAATTTGGGAAAGGAAAAGCTCTATGCACTTGTCCTAGAAATTTAGAGATGGCCTAAATAGGAGGATAGAGTCACCCAAGGGCATCTATGTCCTTGTAGGGGTATTTTGGATCTATTTTCGTAGCCCTTTGATGTCATATATGAGTTTCTTGATTTTTCCTACAAATTTGTTGAATCAATGTTGGATAATTTTGTAAGTGATTTTTTATGTCTTGTCAAGGTGTAGGGATTTGAGTGCAACAATGGAAAATATATCTTCAAGCATCCTTCAATCTACTTCAAACCTACAATCTACACATTCAAAGAGAGAAAAAAGGTTGTGCCATTTAGGAGCTTGCCTTAGTCAAACCCCATGTCAGTGTTTCCACTTCCACAATGGAAATGTCAATGATAGGAAAGATAAACAATAAGAAGGAATGATAAATCAATAGATTTTTGCAACTCACCACCCTTCAATGGCTTCCTTGAAGGTTTGAAGTCATGCACATCACCTCAAGGTCTTGGATCATTCTTGAATTGCTTGAATTTCTTGGAGACCTACAAAAGGGTTAGCCTTCACAAACAATGAAACCATGAACATGCATAAACTCACATGATGTTTATATCTTAAATTGCCACAATAAAGCTCTGATTTTTTTTTCTTGACTTGCTCTTAATGTTCATTTGTTTCTAAATAGTGCTATATATTTTGTGTTAATGCTAAATAGATTTTAAATGATGCAATAACTAGGTATTCATAGGCATTTATTATATTTCCTACAAATTAGATCTCAATAGCCGACATTTGTAACTTGAATTGGAAATGATAAAATGTTGAAACTGACATATTCAAATTTGGGACCAAGAAAAATAGGGGGACACTATCACCATAGGGTGTCTTTGTCCTTACCCTATTTTCTGGAAAATAAGGTGCTGAGGGAAAAGTACCAGATAAATGCATTTGTTTTCCACTTGCAACTTTTCAAAAATTGTTTAAAATAGACCGTAGAATGCATAATTTGGGAAATTAGGTGCTTAATCAGGTCCAATAATTTAAGGGGGAACAAAAAAAAGTGTGAAATTGTCAAGGGTGACAAATTTTTATGCTATATTGAGCCCCCACTTTAGTGAGAGTATGAACTTATGCGTAGACTCACACTAAAGTAGAAAATATATGTCAAGAGGGGTCTAATTGTCCAATGTTGTAGAGATAGGATGACAAAGGATCAAGGGGGAGTATGCAAGCCCCTAGGATCCAAGATCCTATGGAAAACCAACATAACCACAAAGGAACACACACATGTATGAAATGCAACAAGACAACATACACAAACATACATGTCAAGAAACAAGAGGCATACATGATGAAAATACATGGCATAACATAACATATAGGTAGAAAAAAAATGAACAAAAACATGATGTAAACATGAAGAAAACACACAAAATGCATACCATGAAACACAAAGTTAGTACTAAAAGGATTCAAGTCGATAAGGTAAAGAGACCTTAGTCTTAAATTGTCTCAAATACCAAACATCATCCATCGAATAAAGGAATGCTCCCATGAGGACTAGCAATCTATGTTATGCTGAATCACTCGTGAGCCACATGGATCCACTAGCTAGCAATCCATGTTATGCTAGGTGTCCATGCACTATAATGGGTTCCATAAGGCTACCAAGCTATATTATGCTAGAAACTCATGAAACACATAGCTCTACTATCAAAAAAGTTGTGTTATGCTCGACGACCATGTTAAGGAGTTCATGACTCACACAATAGAAAAGTTCAATATTTTCTAGGTGAATCACAAATCAAAGGCAACACGAGCTAGTGAAGTTTGATATTCACTAAGTGAGACCCCAAGACAAATTTAAAAAATGAGAAACACACAAGGTCTAGTGAAGTCCGATATTCACTAGGTGTGCACCCATTGACAACCATACCAAGAGTTACACTCCTTAATAACTTTGATAAGATGCTAAAAATGATCAAGATGATATGCCAATGCAACTCTAAGTTTAATGCATTTGAATAAATTCAAGCAAAAAGGTCAATTTCAATGAACCACTAAGTCCAATGTGTGTGAACAAAGTGAAGAAAAAATGTCAAACTCACCTAAAAAGGTGCAAAAACTCACCTAAGGAGGTGCAAAAAGGATGACAAGATAAAGGAAAACCTTTAGGGGTGTTATAAATAACACCACCACAAAAGGTGATTTCAAAAATAGTAAAGGGGCATCACTCAATACATGAAAGATCACACCTTAGGGAACATCACACATGACATCACCACCAAGAGAGGACAAGTCATGGAATAGAAAGTCAAACTTTAGGTCATACTAACCATAGCATTACCACTAAGGGGAACATCATGTGCCAAGAAAGGTCACACTCTTAGGGGATATCAAGCCCAATATCACCACTAAAGAGATACTAACATAGATTGAGACAACCACTTTTATTGCCAAGGTCACACTTCCTAGGAGAGGTATGTTGTCATCACTAAAAGGGACCATTTCCCATGCAAACAATGAGCATGGGAGCATATGCCCCCCCTTAAAATGTTAGTGTACTTGCTACACTAATGTTTTAAGGAGACATAGAGGGATCCCTTTCTAGAAGGAATGCACCTAACATAAGGCTACCTAACCCCTTGTCCCCAAAGTGTAGGGACAAAGATGAGCCCAAAATGGATGATGATATGCTACTCCTTGCGAGATGATATATGATTGCATAAAGCTTAGTTTATACCTCCATGCATGGTAGTGAGTATTATTTGATACTAAACTACCACATGGCAAGGAGCAAAGAAAATGAATGTTAATATATCATACATTCAATTTGATCCCCATAAGGATCAAATTGTTTAAATTTATTCTTTAAATCACAACATTCATCAGTAGTATGTCCAAATATTCTATGATATGCATAGTAAGATGTATTTGAATTCTTTTGTTTATTATCTTTTTGTTCATGCAATGGTGGTAGTGTAATTAATACCAAATTTAAAAGTGTAGCTAGACTACTCTCATTCTTTGATAAAGGAAATGGAGAAGGTAAGACACCTTTCTGTTGTCACATAAAACCACACCCTACTAAACAAGAGTTTAGTGTTCTAATGACACAATGGAAACAACCTCAAGGTATGGGACCTTGCACAAAGGAGGTTGAGACTCCGGAGAAGGTCGACTTCCTCTTCTAAACTAAGTGAAAAAATGTTGGTCTAACCCAACAAATGAAAAACCTATCACTACTCTACTCTAAAAGCTCACAAGGAAAAGAGATAGAAAGATAACATAAAATAGAAATAGAGGTGATACAATAAGATAGAAATTTGTTTCTTCCTACTTCATAACAACATAATACATCAATGAAACAACTAAAACACATACTTAGACATGAAGGTAAATGGATTTTACTCAAACATGCAAGGGATAATAGTGATAATAGCTGAATTTTATTAATATAAGGATTAGAATAAATATTTATAATGGTAGAATGCAAAAATGTAGTTTCTGCAAGAGAAAAATCCTAGAGGAGCTAGAGGAAGAACCCATAAAATGAATACAACTGTTTCTTTTACAGATCAAGCATGTTGCTTTTATAGATCAAGCATAAATTGGATGAATGCAACTCAAACCCTAACCTAGCTAGGGTTAGCAATCAAAGAGATCTGATCAAGGAAAGATCTACTCATGAAAACCATGCCAAAACTAGAGCCTAGAGAAAACATAACCTACACGCCATACTCCCAAGTGTCCTTTTTCATCAGCAAGTCATGAGAATGGAAGAAGGAACATGCCTTAGTAGAAAACCATGTTGAAACCCTAGAAAATCCTTTCAGAAAAATGGCATATAAATATGAGAAGATAACCCACCATTAATGCTCTAGGCATCCATGCCAAGCCACCACATTAATGAGCACACAACCTGTGAAGAAAACCTTCGTGAAATCTACAAAAAGGAACATAAAGAGATGGAGCTTTGATAGAAAGAAGGTCAATTTCATATAATGGAGGCATGAACACCTCCCCTCCTTAATGGGAGTAGGTAAAAACAACAATTAAGATCCTCCAATCCTTCAAAAATCAACTCTAGTAGTTGAGGAAGAGTCACCATAGCATTAATGGTGCCATTGCCAAAAAATGCACTAATCACATTCTTCACCTTTCCTATGCCACTCCATACTTAATAAAATATTTAAGCCTTTACTTTCCTTTCATCTGATGGCTAAGAATTTTCCACTTGGCATTATCCTACACCCCCGCAATCAACCAAGGTCCTCTAGGATATGACTTGCAAGATGTTGGGGAACAACTATTAGAATGTGACACATCTGGGGAATATTCCATAGTGTTGGAAAAATGAAGAAGAAAATCTCATTTTGATACTTTTTGTTTGTCATTGATGTCACCATGATATATGAGTTGCAACTGCAAGATCAAGACTAATGCTATTTCGGTATTCTAATCCGGTATTTGAAATAATATTTTGCTTAAATCCTCTGGTATTTTGATCTGCATTTATTTTTTGGTGATCATTGTTGCTTGCAATTTTGGGAAATGGTTTGTAGATGTTGGGATCACGTACATTCAAGATTTCACGTATCTAGTGCTCATATAGAATGTATTTGCTTCTTGGTTTGAAGTCATTTCCTGGCTGACTTCTTTGATAAATTGTGTAAAGGTGAAAATAGTTTTGTTATGCGGATATATATGCGACCTATTTTAGGTCTATGCCAACTTGTTGAAGCATGTGGGTTATCTTTTTCAAAGCTTGTAGCCAACATATGGTATTTTTGGTAAATATGAAGTGCATCTAATTAGGCCGACCTAATTGATGCTTGTGGAGAAGATCAGATATATATATTGGAAAATCCTTGAAGTTTAGTGTGTGATTTTTGTGTGAATGCAAAGTGGAGTGAATACAATGAAGTGTACTAAGTCAGTTTATTGAGCTACATCGGAACTGAATCTGCACTTACTAGTTGTACCTCATTAGTCCATTTTTTGGCTATAAGTCATTTTTGTCATTGTAATTTTTGTAGGCAATGAACCTTTGTTTCTAGACAGTGAGTCCTGGCAGTGAGCCACCCATTTTGTAATATTCTATAATTGGTTATATAATATTGTGAGCTAACACTCACCGTGGTTTTTTCCATTTGGGTTTTCCACGTAAAAATCTTCATGTTCTTATGTTCTCAGATCTTATGTTCTATTAATGCTTTTATTTATTTATGCTATTGTTTGCATTGGAATAGTTGGATGGTATCCGATTAGAAAATTTAAGAAGATACTAATCTACCCCCCCTCTTAGTATCTTGGATCTTTAACAATTGGTATCAGAGCTTGGTTCCTCTGGTTAAGCCTAATAGCTTGAGAGAGATCCCGAAGATGGAAGAAATGGATGACAAAGGAGAGCTTTGGACTGCTCTTGAGGATCTTGATAAAGTTGAAAGAGAAAACAAAGATCTAAAAGAGAATCTTGAAGAAGCAAATGAATGTGTCCAGAAACTTAAGGAGCAATTGAAAAAATTCAAAGATAGGCAAGGAAGTAATTGATCAATTGAAAAAGGCTAATGAAGATATTTTTGGTTTGTAAGAACAAGTGGAAGAGAAGAAAAGAATTGAAGAGTGTCTAAACAAGTTGGTACAAAACAAGTCTGAAGATTGCACCAACCTTGAATAAGAAATTGTGAACCTGAAAGTGGATCTAGAGAAGGAAAAACTCTATGAAAACAATTTCAAATCTAGCTCAGAAAGGCTTGATGAATTAATTACAAGACAAAAACCAAGTAAATATAAAGGTGGTCTAGGAAATGATGTAGGTGAAAGTTCTAAGAATGTGAACAATAAAAAGACTCTGAATAAAGGTAAGCAAAAAGAAAATTCAAAGAACTCTGCTAGGAGACCTCCGGTGAGATAGCCTAATGCACAAAGGTACCTGTCTTTTAATGGCACTTGTTTTTCATGCAATAGATTTGGTCACAAGGCAACTGAATGTAGAAGTAGGATGAATCAATTCCCTAGTCCTTTCTCTAGTTAATGTTTTGCATGCAAAAGAACTGGACATAGAGCAAGTGAATGTTGGACCATGATGATGAATCAGTTTAATGTAAGAGGAATGAGTCAATCCTTCAATGGATATTGCTACACCTGCAACAAGTATGGACATAAAGCTAACTGGTGGATAACAAGAGTCAATGGAAATCAATATAATCAAAGGAATATTGTCTGTTATAACTGCAACAAACCGAGACATGTTTTGTGAGTCTACAGAAGCAAGAAGAGTAAGGGAACCAATCTAGTAGAAAAGAATGAATTTGTGAAGAAGGTTGAAAAGATGAGATTAAGCAAGAGATGAGCAAGATTTGGAGAAAGAAAGAAGACCCACAGACAACTGATGAGTCTGTACCCTCATCCGGTACAAATGATTTGTTTGGTAACTAGACCTAGCAAGGTCATAGGGGGAGTTTTATCAAAAAAATTTAAGAACCCCCTAGATAAATGTTGTGTCAGAGGTTGGCATGAGGAAGAGAGGTGAAGATTGATTTTACAGAGGTTCTGGAAAAGGAACCGGTAGAAAATATGAAGGGATGATTCTTTGTAGATCAAATTAGGGTTTGTATGTGTAAAAGAAAAGAGTTTTTAGCAGGTTTTTGGAGTCTGCTGTAATAAATGTGAATTAGGGAAATTTGTTATTTTATAAAGAAAATGTTCAAGGCATTTTTTTCATTTGAGCATTTGGAGAACTTGAAGATCTTTTGGAGCATTCTTGAAGAAAATTGGAGTTCGAGTTGTGGAAACCCTAGTTACGGTTCTATGTGCAGAAAAAGGTATTTATATTTTATTTTGGCTAAGTTGTTTGAATTTAGAACCTATAAAATGACAACTCTCATAGTTGCGAAAGTATCAGAGAGGTTGAGGCCTCTTACAAAAGGTACTCATCAAAATTTTTTGAAGATGACCACATGGGTGTTTTTTTGTCAATTCCACATGGAATAATGTCGACTGAAGATACAAGGTTGTACATTCAGGTGAAGTACGAGGAGTATGATCACTCTAAGTTGATTGACATTTGGCACAATTTGCTTACTGGTGATGATTTCCTGATAAAACTAGAATACTCGAATGCGTTTGAGAAAAGATTGGATAGGTGGAATAATTTTCCAAATTTAAGATATGATGAGAAATATGTGAAACCAGTCCTAAGCAGAATTCATGAAAAATTTCTCTAGACTGATCGGCCACACTTGATAACAAAAGAAGTGATTAGGGTAGTAACTGGTCTTTGGGATAAAGGAACAATACCTATGTTAAAATCTTGATGAGGGCACAACCCGAGACACAAAAAATAACCCACAAACAAGAGAATAATTTTATTATTCAGAAAATGGAGCTTCTTACATGCAGAAGATCTCAATCCTCAAGTTCTACAACACATGCAAGTTACAGAAAGCTACAAAATAACCCTTTCACAATATGTGAGCTTGTCCCCAAAAAGCTACACAAAAATTAGAAACCTGCCCATAAATAGAGCTCCTCATTAGTTTGGAGCCAAAACAACATTCAAATTTGAGTTTAGGTGGTTTGGCACCAAAAATTTACAACATGAAGTTCAAATTTCAAAAGAGCATTTGCAATTGTATCTTCTAGAAAGTGCGCCAACTTCCCAGGGCCATAACTTTTGATCCGGGACTCCGATTCGCGAACCGTTTGAACCGTTGGAAAGGTCTCAAAGTCAATAATGCGCTTGAAATATGCTACATCAATTTTGGAAAGTTTCAGGGCCATTATGGGAAATCTGAGTGCCTCAAATCTAACTCGAAAGATTTTCAAGTGCAAATCTGGGAAACTAAAACTGCAATATCTTTCAACCCAAGAATAGAAAATAAAAATCGTAAATTGAGAATTTCATTATGATGAAAAGGGTATCCAAAAATGTAAAAACATCTAAAAACTGAGAAACTTGAAATTTAACTATTTTTGGGTGATGCAAGATTGCCCTTACACCACTGGATGCTCCTGCATGACACCCGGGTAAGTTGGAGAAGTGACCCGCCACGCCTCAAATGGTGGAGGAAAAACCTAAATGGTCAACCTTTGCCTTAGGCAACCAGGATGAATCTTCAATAGGCCTTCCTTTCCATTTCACCAGGTATTCTTCATAATGCTTGTTCCTGGTACTCCTTCCCACATGACTATCTAGGATTTCTTCAATATCCTCAAGTAGGTGCTGGAATCCCACACTATTCCATCATCGGTACTTCCTCTGTGCCACCTTCATGATAATCTATCAAATCTGAAATGTTGAACACAGGGGAAATGTTGAATCCATCTGGCAACTCTACCTCATATGCATTCCCCGAATCATGCCTCTTCAAAATTTTACAGGGACCGAACTTCTTCATCTTCAATTTGTTATATGTTCCCACTGGAAACCTTTCTTTCCTCAAGTGGACCATCACTTCATCACCAATCTGAAACTCCTTATACCTCCTCTTCTGATCTGCCTTAGCCTTATACGACATATTCATCTTGTTAATATGTTCTCTTTACCTTCTCATGTATATCCTTGATGTGTTCTACAAAATCTTCGGCTTCAACACTTATTTTCTTCTCTTGGTCCATCTTCCTCAATTCTAGAGCTGTTCTCAGGCTACCTCCATACACAACTGAATGGTGATCTACCAATGCTTCGGTTGGATAGAATTATTGTAAGAAAATTCTGCCTCGTAAGATCAAGTCCCATCCTCTCTGGGTTTATTTCATCAACATCTCAAGAGGTTACCCAGACTCCTCGCTAACAACCTCGGGCCCCATCTGCTTGTGGATGGTGCGTAGAATTGAATTTCAACTCGCTTTCACTTCTTCCCACAAAGTCCTCTCCAAAGTACCCCTTCTACAAATTTGGTGTCACGATCTGAAACAATACTCTTTAAGTGCATCCACATGTAGCCTCACCACCTCTTTGAAGAACAAGTCAACAATGTGTACTGCATCATGGGTCTTCTAACATGGAATGAAATGTGCTATCTTCAAAAACTTATCAACCACCACAAAGACTGAATCATTCCCTCGTTGTGTCCTTGGAAAACCATGACCAAAGTCCATACTTATATCCTCCCACGGCCTCTCTGGTACAGGTAAGGGCTGATATAAGCTTGTATTCTGGCTCACTCCTTTAGCCATCCGACATACCTACAACTTTGTACAAACTTCTTCACATCTTGGTATTAACTGAGGCCAATAATAATACTCACTGATAATGGCAATGGTCTTATCCTGACCAAAATGTCCTGCCATTCCTCCACTATGCTTCTCCTTTATCAGGTTCTCCATCATGGAACTCCTTGGGATACACAATTGACTTTCTTTAAATAACATGCCATCCTGGATTATGAAACTACCTTGTCCCTTTGGCCCACTATAATAGGTTCCTGTGCTTTCCAAGCCTCTCAGAAAAATCAAAGATCTTCATGATACAGTTGTCTTGAGTTCATTGAACCCAACCACTTCAATCTACATCTTTGTCATCAATGTATGCCTCCTACTTAAGGCATCTACAACCCTATTTGACTTCCCACTCCTATGTTTCAAAACAAAGGTATAATTCTCAAGTAAAATCCCCTGCACTCCATTTCATATGTCTCATTTAATTTTCTCTCGACTATTTATGTATCAAGTAAGGCCCTCGATGATCAGATATAGAACAAATTCCTTCAACAACAATAATGTCTCCATTTATTTAATGCTTGAACTATCGCATAAAATTCATGATCATATACAAAATACTTTCTCTGGCATCATTTAACTTTTCACTGAAATAGGCAATGGGCTTACCTTCTTGGCTCAACACTGCTCCAATGGCACAACCACTAGCATCACAATCCACCTGAAACACCTTGTTGAAATTTGGGAGGGCTAGAACAAGTTGCTCTGTCACCTTCTGCTTCAATAGTTCAAAACTTTTTTCCGCTCCACTACTCCACTTGAATTCTTTTCTATCCCCTATCATTGTTTCAGTCAGGGGTCCACAAATACTACTGAAGTTTCTAATGAACTTTCTATAAAAACTAGCCAAACCATGGAAATATCTCACCTCGATAGCAGTTCTTGGGGTAGTCCATTCTAGAATAGCCTTCACCTTCTCTGGGTCCATCTTGGGACCTTCTGCTGAGACAACAAACCCCAAGTACACTAACTCCCTCTTCACAAAACTACACTTCTTCAGATTAATCAACAGTTTCTCTTCTCTTAACTTCTTAAAGGCTCTTCGAATATGCATCAGATGCTCATCCAATGTCTTACTGAAAATCAAAATATCATCCAAATACACAATAACAAAACTTCCCAGAAATTCTTTTAGTACCTTGTTCATGAGCCGCATGAATGTGCTCGGTGCATTGGTTAGCCCAAAAGGCATGACTAACCACTCATACAGGCCCTCTTTGGTTGATGCATAGGAAGGTGGAGACCTTCTCAAAATGACTCACAAATGAACATCAGATCAATTTCAAAATGGGTTCCAAAGAACTTATCAAAATTCCACCATATAGCATGTCCTCTCTTATAGCATAGGCAACCTGGTTTAAGCCACTTTACACTCAATCTTTCCAAAAAACTTACCAAATAAAATATGGATTGAGATACCCTTTTAGGGCCTACACAACATATCCAAAAACCAATAGTGATTCTTTTGGACCAACATATACTTTCAATACACCTACCCTACTCAAGGCTACTCAATTAGCCTACTTTTACAAAGCAACCCCTCTCTAACTTTATCCCCTAACTAAGAAATTTTCAACAGTGTCTCAAATTGTCTCAAAACCAAATATTTTCAAGGTCCTAACCTTCTATGACACTTCTAAGATCCCTGATCATAAAACCCTCCATAAAATGTCTCAAAACTAGGGCTTCTTGGATCTTGGCTTTGCACACACTTCCAAAACTTGTTTATTGACCCTACACCATTAGGAAAACATATTTAGACTATCCCAACTCAAAAACATACCCCTCCTTAAGGCAGATCTTCCACTGCTATACTCTAGCCTCCATCTTCAAGCACTTTGCACTGTGAAATCTTAGTGTACACCGTATGATTCCTCTTTCCTGCACTTTAGATTGTTATATTGGTATGATACAAGTTAATCATTATCCATTTCATTGGTCTCAGTCACATTTCCCATGAAATGGATCATTCATCATGAAAAACCCTCAAAACTAGTGTAAATTCTGTGTTTCCTTGAGGATAGTCAATGTATTATACAAGAAATTGATTCCTATTGTCTTTCAGAGCATACAAGGGTTTAAAATCATGTAAATGAAAGTCCTTAAGCCATCAAAATGAATCAAACTTCAATAGGAATCAATAGACCATCAAAAAGAACACAAAAAAAATGCAAAAATTGTAGTTTTACTGCTTTTTCTTGAGAACAGTCCATACAACACTTGCTCCACACACCCAACCTCCATACAAATGATATTTTTGGGGTTATAGAACCATTCCCCAACTGATTCAACTGATTTTCATTGATTAGGTTACATAAAAATAATTAAAACTCACAAAACTCATTTACCCGCCCAAATTGGAATTCAAAAATTTGAATTTCCAATCTTGAAATTTATTGAACTCCACAAACTAAAACCTATTGGATCATCAATATCCAACCTTATTTGACCTAACTAAAGCATTGGATTACTAATTAAAGCCCTATAACATGATAATTACATAGCATTTTGGTCCTAGGGTCCTTATCAGGACCCTTAGGACAGTTGACTCTCTTAACACATTTATCCTTTCCAAATGCCATTATAGGCTTTAAAAGGTCATAGTTGATGTTTTGATTTGATGGAAAGGTCCTCCTGACCCCTGCACACTTTTGAACCTTAAAGAGCTCCTTGAAGGCCTTGGGTGCTCCTGCACCATTCTCCTCAAGAAAGAAAGAATTCTTGCCCCAAGAAGTATCCCATGTGTTGCCACCAAAAGACCCCTTGCTCTCATATGGTTTCATCTTCCAATGAGAGGGTATGTAATCTCCCAAAGTCACTGTCTTCTTCTTCTGCCAATCTGCACTCTTGACAGAATCAAAACTTTGATGAGACTGCCCTCTTGGCTATTTAAGATCAGTTTGTCCCTATACCCTATTTCTGCCTTTACTCCACTGTCTCCTTTGTGAAAGAACTCCACCATTATCACCCTCAAGTATAGGGCATTCAATGCCTCCAATTTTGATACTGTCCAAATCCCACAAAGTCTGATTTGAAGGACTGTCCACTTCATAACCCTGCTGCAACTTGTCTCTTTTCAACCTACCAATGTCTTCCCCTGTTGCACCCTGCTTATTCACCTGCAAACTCTTCTCAAAACAGATCACAAAACTCTCATTAGACTGCTCCAAAGGCAAAGGAACCAACTGATATCTAACATCTCCTTTATGCACCAAATATGTATTATGGAATCCATCATGCAATGTCCTTCTAGCATACTGCCATGGTCTCCTCAAGATGATATGACCACAAGTCATTGGAATGACATCACAAAGCACCCTATCATGATATGATCCAATTGAGAAATCTACATGTTGTCCTTGAATTACCCAAGTGGCCTTGTAGGGAGTAGGATGATCAAATGTTTCAATCCCCAACTTGGTTATTATATCAAGTGAAACTAAATTGCTATGTGACCTTGAATCTATGAGCAATCTGCAGATCTTACCATGACTCAAACAATTTGTCTTGAAAATAGTTACCTTTGGCTCTTGATGAAGTCTTTCTCCTTGCTTGACCATAAGAAACTCTCCATCAGTCACAGGGTTTGCCATGAATATTTTTGATTCCTCCTTCTTGTCTTCTTCTTCTTGTACCAAGTTAGCTCTCCTATCTCTGCCTTTATCAGCTTGTTCCCATTTAGGACACTTGAAGGAAGGATGCCCTGGTTCATTGCATTTGAAACACCTACCTGTGAATGGTCCTCTACCTTGTCCAAATCTTCCTCCTCCTCTAGGAGTGTATCCACCCCTTTGATCATAAAATACCTCTTTGCCTTTGTCATTGCTTCTCTTATCATTGCTGCCTTGTCCTTGTTCTCTATTACCTCTGCCCCTATTTGAACTACCTCCTCTTCCACCATTGCTTGATCTTTCTTGCTTCCTCTTCACCTTTTCTTCTGCTCTAATGGCCAATTGAAAACATTCTCCTAATTTCCTTGGCAATTGCAAACCAATCTCATCTTGTAGATTGTACCTCAAGCCATTGATATACTTGGATATTTTCTCATCCTCTTCTTCATAACCTCCTCTGATACTAAGCTTGTGAAATTTCTCAGTATAGGACATCACATCCATGTCCTTTTGCCTTAAATTCTGCCTCATCCTCTTCACATGAATTGTGTAATCAGATGGTAGGAATTTCTCTTTGACCAAACTCTTCATCCTAGCCCATGTAGAGACTTTTGCCAATCCCCTAGCCATCCTATCATTTTGAAAACTAGTCCACCATGTCAGTGTTGTACCTCTCAACTTGGTTTTGGCAAACTTAACCTTCCTCTCTTCATCCATCTCTTCGAACTCAAAATAGTTCTCTAAGGCATCAAGCCATCCTAACACCTCTTCACTATCCATCTTCCCTTGATAGATACAAAATCTATGTGACTCTTTCCTCCATGACCTTGTACTGCCTTCAACAATCTCAATAACCTCCTTTCCTTAGGGTCTGTTAGAATCCAAGATCACCTGCATGCAAGATGGATACCTGTCACATGCAAAAGATATGAAGAAGAACCGAAAAAGTTGTTCTCTGTAAAACCTCTCAGTAAAAATGCATTAAGAGAATCAATTATTACAATGTGATCAATCCTATGAAGGAGATCAAGAAACCCTAAATGAAACCCTAGCTGCACATTCTAATAATAATAATTAATTATTAATGTGCCTAAGTTTATTTAAGTAATAAAGAGGAAGTGACTTAATTAATTAATCAATGTGATGCAATTAATTACATAATAACTTATTACTCTAACACCCCCAAGATGAACTTAGGAAGAAGCTAAAACACTAGAATAAGATGCATGAAAGCAAAGATGGGTCTGAAATGAGGCCTCGATCGGCACCCATTTACAAATGCAATAAGGAGTAAGAGAAGGAAAACCAAGTGGGACCAAAACCCTTACAATGAGATAACATGCTGCAAAGAAGCACTGAAGAACTCATGAGAGTACACGGAACTTGATATAGGCAAGCAAGGAAATATTCTTCTGTATACTACTGAAACCGGATGAGAGTCACTGATTGACTCAAGGAATCATGATTAAAGCAACAGAAAACCCGATGCCACGGAACACTCGAAAACTCCAAACAGGAACAACTCTGGAATCTATGATGTAGCAAGTGATTATTAAATGATGTATTACTGAAAATGAAGTGCAAAGATGCAAGATGCACTCTCCCAACTGTCAAAACATCCAAGTAATCGCCAAACAACCCATCGGGCCAAATATGGACTAACTGATAAACTTGGGATAGATACAGAAAAAGTGTATGGACAGAAAGATAGAGCTCCTTAATACCTTTCCGACGCTTCAAACGAGGTGAAAAATGGAGATCGTGGCAAAAAGTTATGAGCTCAGAAGTCCAAAAAAAACATCTGACTTCAAACAGAAATAAATGCAGTAAAACAGAAAAATACTATAAAATAAACTGCACTACAGGAAAGAGCTCGGAATCAGCTTTCCGGCGATATCTCGTTTACCCGATTTCGATACCGTATGCCCAAGTTATGGCCAAAAGAAAAAAACTGCTCTTTTAGGGCAAATTAGGGCTAGGAGGGGCAAAGAGGGGTGTCGTACGGCTGACGTCATGCTGACATCATCAGAACACGAGCAAAAATTTGACGGCTGTCTGGCCGTCGGGGCAAAAAATTGCCCCCCCTGCAAAATGAAATTTTTTTTGGGTCACCGAAAAATCTCGCCAGTGATGTCTAGATATTCAGAGTCTAATTATCTTCCTTCAATGAATATTCCATTCACTGGTCGAACTGAGCGCAGGGTCGGGGTTTTACATGACCACGAGAGTTGGGAGGGACACCCGTGGGACTGAACTGGCCGGAGGAGATAAGGTTGGGCTGCCCGGGCGCGGTGTGAAGCCGGTGGCTGGGTCAAGGGGTGGCCTCGTGGTCGCTATACGGCTACGGATCTCGTTAGAACTGAAGTGCCGGCCTGGAGAAAATCAATTTTTAATGTTTTTGAAAATTTTGGTTCTGATCAGGCTGGGGAGGCCGTGACGCCCCTGCAGACAAAAATTTTGCCCTTCCTGATCAACCGCACTAAATCGATGATTCGGCCGGCATTTCTAGGGTTTTGGGACACTGCAAACGCGATGGCGACGTCCGTTTGAGCCCATTGTGTCCCGAAAAAATAGCTACCCTTAGATCTTGCAAAAAAGATGCCTGTGGAAACCCTTGCACCCGAAACTCACAAAGAGGCCATATCTTCAGATCATGAACAAGTAGCTGCAGGTCTGGAGCTCTGATACCATGTTAGAATCCAAGATCACCTGCATGCAAGATGGATACCTGTCACATGCAAAAGATATGAAGAAGAACCGAAAAAGTTGTTCTCTGTAAAACCTCTCAGTAAAAATGCATTAAGAGAATCAATTATTACAATGTGATCAATCCTTATGAAGGAGATTAAGAAACCCTAAATGAAACCCTAGCTTGCACACTTAATAATTAATAATTAATTATTAATGTGCCTAAGTTTAGCTTAAGTAATAAAGAGGAATAAGTGACTTAATTAATTAATCAATGCGATGTAATTAATTAAGCATAATAACTTATTACTCTAACAGGGTCCACTGTCTCATTTGCTTGTTGTTCCTGATTTACCCTCACATGCTCTTCTTCTTCATCATTTTTTTCTTGATTTTCTTGTTCTTCTCTTCTATTTCTCTCAAGGCTATTTATCCTTACTTGCATGGTCTCTCTCTCCCTTCTCCATTTCCTTTCTTCTCTTGCTCTTACTACTTCTTGTTCCCTTCTTTCCCTTCTCTCCCTTTCCAAGATTTCCTTCAGCTCCTCTAACTCTCTTGCCAATTGGTTTTTAGGTGCCATTGCTGATTTTTCAATCCCTAAAGGACCTACTTATTGCTTTGATACCACTCTAATGTAGAGGAAGGTGGAGACCTTCTCAAAATGACTCAAAAATGAACATCAGATCAATTTCAAAATGGGTTTCAAAGAACTTATCAAAATTCCACCATATAGCATGTCCTCTCTTGTAGCATAGGCAACCTGGTTTAAGCCACTTTACACTCAAGCTTTCCAAAACAATTACAAAATAAAATATTGATTGAGATACCCTTTTAGGGCCTACACAACATATCCAAAAACTAATAGTGATTCTTTTGGACCAACATATACTTTCAATACACCTACCCTGCTCAAGGCTACTCAATTAGCCTACTTTTACAAAGCAACCCCTCTCTAAATTTATCCCCTAACTAAGAAATTTTCAACAGTGTCTCAAATTGTCTCGAAACCAAGGATTTTCAAGGTCCTAACCTTCTGTGACACCTCTAAGATCCCTGATCACAAAACCCTCCATAAAATGTCTCAAAACTAGGGCTTCTTGGATCTTGGCTTTGCACACACTTCCAGAACTTGTTTATTGACCCTACACCATTAGGACAACATATTTAGACTATCCCAACTCAAAAGAATACCCCTCCTTAAGACATATATTCCACTGCAATACTCTAGCTTCCATCTTCAAGCACTTTGCATTGTGAAATCTTGGTGTACACCATATGATTCCTCTTTCCTGCACTTCAGATTGTTAGATTGGTATGATACAAGTTAATCATGATACATTTCATTGGTCTTAGTCACATTTCCCATGAAATGGATCATTCATCATGAAAAACCCTCAAAACTAGTGTAAATTATGTGTTTCCTTGAGGATAGTCAATGTATTATATAAGAAATTGATTCCTATTGTCTTTCAGAGCATACAAGGGTTTAAAATCATGTAAATGCAAGTCCTTAAGCCATCAAAATGAATCAAACTTCAATAGGAATCAATAGACCATCAAAAAGAACACAAAAAAATGCAAAAAACTATAGTTTTACTGCTTTTTCCTGAGAACAGTCCGTATAGCACTTGCTCCACACACCCAACCTCTGTAAAAATGATATTTTTGGGGTTATAGAGCCATTCCCTAACTGATCCAACTGATTTTCACTGATTAGGTTACATAAAAATGATTAAAACTCACAAAACTCATTTACCCGCCCAAATTGGAATTCAAAAATTTGAATTTCCAATCTTGAAATTTATTGAACTCCACAAACTAAAACCTATTGGATCATCAATATCCAACCTTATTTGACCTAACTAAAGCATTATATTACTAATTAAATCCCTATAACATGATAATTCCAATTACATAGCATTTTGGTCCTAGGGTCCTTATCAGGACCCTTCGGACAGTTGACTCTCTTAACACATTTATCCTTTCCAAATGCCATTATAGGCTTTAAAAGGTCATAGTTGATGTTTTGATTTGATGGAAAGGTCCTCCTGACCCCTGCACACTTCTGACCCTTGAAGATCTCCTTGAAGGCCTTGAGTGCTCTTGCACCATTGGTCTTGAAGGCAGTCTTCCATTCATCTCCCTCTCAAATCCGGATCTGGTGATATCCACTCTTCAGATCAATCTTTGTGAAGTACTGAGCTCCACTCAAATAGTCCATCAAATCATCCATCATTGGCAGGGGAAATCTATACTTGATTGTTATCTTGTTTATGGCTTGGGAATCTGTACACATCCTCCACTCCCCATCCTTCTTTGGTGCTAGTACTGCAGGTACTGCACATGGACTCAAACTCTCCCGTATCAAACCCTTTCTCCAGCTTAGCTCTTGAACTTGTTTGTTCGCTCCTCA
>VDFB02200446.1:0-22428 GCA_007258455.2 Sequoia sempervirens
ACACCATAAGAAGAAAAATCATTAGTCTTACGCAATAACATCCACATGAATAGGTGAACTGATTAGTTTGGGATGAGCTTGAGATCTAACATAATGTTGCTAGTTGTATTGGGAGTAAGTATAATATTATCAAAACTAGGAGTAGGATTAGGGTCACACACCATTGGAACATCTTCTTTTTCACTTTCCTCCAACCATCCCCTATTTCTAACAATATTTGGCTACTACTTTGCCTAAACTATATCAATCTTGTGCAACATTCCTTTGTCATGATCCAATAGCTTATAAAACTTGCTTTCTGAAATCTACATAGTCATAGTTGTTGGTGTGAATAGTGTTATTAGATAACTAGTTAAGTTGTCATCACTTTCTAGTTTGACCTATTCACATTTGCTTAAGTTTACTTAGGCTATTCTAGAGTTTTGTCTCACCTCATGTGGTTGAGACTATAAGGAAGAAAAGGTGTGCAAAAACGCTTCCTACGCTAACCTTGAGAAGAGGATTATGCAAATTTCAAATAAAATATTTCAGAGATTTGAAGAAACACATAATACCATAAACAATAAAACCATAACACAGTGATTTATGTGGGGAAAATCCTTTCGGAAGAAAAACCCCACACTCCAAAACCTGCACAATGTATTATCAAATCTTGAAACAGATTACAACACACTTGCAATGCAAGTTCTTACAGGAGTCTTCACCTCAACTCAGTTTAGAGGAATTTCAGCAACATACAGACTTGCAAACTAACTCTCACTTTTCTCTCACACAAATGACTATCTCAAAGTACCAATATATAGAATTACATTACATATGAGAATCTTCTAGAGATAAAACTTTTCTTTTCAGAAAAAACTATAATAAAATCTCTTAGCAATCTTATCTCTATCCCCATATAAAAGATAATTCTCAAAATAGCCGCTTTTCACCTATCACAAAATATTCTATTCTTGGCTTGCTTTATTTTTTTATTCCCATGCAAAGTTGAGACACTTCCTTTTTTTTCTTTTTTTTATCTTTTTGTTTTAAAACACTTTATTCCTAACATTCTCCCACTTGTCGAACACCTTGCATGAGCCAATAGAAAATAGGTACTTAATTGCTAGGGGCCAAAAGGCCCATTAATTTGGAACACCATCTAAACTTCTCTGTGCTCAAAGGCTTTGTTAATGCATCTGCAACATTCACCACAATCTCTACCTTTTCCGGCTTCACCCTACCATCCTCGACCATATCTCTAACAAAGTGATACTAAACATCAATGTGTTTGGTCCTGGCATGAAAAGTCAGGTTCTTCGCAAGGGAGATTGCACTCTGACTGTCACAATAGACTGTAACTACTTCGTGTCTCAATCCAATATTTGAACACAAACGCTTCAACCAAATGGCTTCTTTACAGGCATGAGTAGCTGCCATGTACTCTGCCTCAGTAGTGGACAAAGCGACCACAACCTGCCGCTTGCTCATCCAACTGATTGCACCACCATTAAGAGTAAACATATATGCACTGGTGGATCTTCTACTATCGACATTACCAGCCCAATCTGAATCCACAAAACCATGAATACTTAGGGAATGCTGATCTCCTGTACCATGAAAACATATAGAGTAATCTGATGTACCCCGCAAATATCTGAAAACCCTCTTAATTGCATCCCAATGCACTCTTCCAGGATTAGACATAAAATGAGAAAGAACTCCCACTGCTTGGGCAATGTTTGGTCTTGTACAGACCATAGCATACATTAAGCTTCCAACTGCACTCTGGTAAGGTACTCTGCTCATGTCTTCCATCTTTGATGGGGATGTAGGACATTGTGAAATAGAGAGCTTCGTTCCCAATGCAACAAGAACACAAAGTGGTTTATAATCCTGCATGTTGAACCTTTGCAAAACAGAACAAACGTACTTACTCTGGCTAAGCCATAGCTTTCTATTCTCACAATCTCTTCTTATCTCCTTCCCAAGTATGTGTTTTGCTGCACCAAGATCTTTCATTTCAAATTTCACAGAGAGCTAAGATTTCAATTCTGCAATCAAACCTTTCCCTTTCCCAATAAACAACATGTCATCAACATATAAAGCAATTACCAGGAAATAATCACCATCAGATTTTAAAATATACACAGCGATCAGATTTAGACCGCACAAATCCCAAACTCAACACATATGTATCAAACTTCTGGTACCACATCCTAGGACTTTGTTTTAGGCCATACAAATATTTCTTTAACTTACAAACCAACTTGCTTTTACCTTTTACCACATAGTGCTCTGGTTGTGTCATATAAATCTCTTCCTCCAAATCACCATGAAGGAACGTAGTTTTCACATCCATTTGTTCCACCTCTAGATCATAAGTTGCTGCAATAGATAATAAAAACCAAATGGATGTCATTTTAGCAACAGGAGAAAAGATCTCACTGTAATCAATACCCTCAATCTGAGAGAATCCCTTCGCAACCAACCATGCTTTATACTTTTCAAAATTTCCATTTGAACCAATCTTTTTCTTAAACACCCATTTACATTCAAAAGGTTTTTGACCTTCAGGAAATGGTACAAGGTCCCATGTATCATTCCTTTTAAGAGTTTCCATCTCTTCATCCATGGCTATTTTCCAGGAATTTGCATCATTCATACCCAAAGCTTCTTGCACAGATCTCAGTTCATCAACATTAGTACTCAAAGCAAATATACACTTCCAATTATCAGGTGAATACCCATACCTTTGAGGTGGTTGCCTTTTCCTTGTAGACCTTCGAACAAGTTGAGGTGGAGGTTCTTCCACTTCTTCCTCCTCTTCTAAAGATTTAGAGTTTGATGAGCTCTCCTCAACTTCTTGTCTATTTTGGGGTATTGATTCAACTTCTTCAGGTGTAGAAGGAATTTGAACCACATCCTTTTTCTATTCAATTTCTTTATGCTGTTGTGGCTGAAAATTAACAAGAGAAGATTTAGTCTCTCTAAAAATAACACTTCTGGAATAAATTACCTTTTGTGCAATAGGGTCCCAAAGCTTGTATCCTTTCACACCATAGCTATAGCCGATGAAGATACATTTGATAGCCTTAGAATCCAATTTTTTTCTCTTCTCCTTAGGCACATGTACATATGCCTCACAACCAAAAACTCTCAGATGTCTAAGTGAAGGCTTTTTCCCCGACCATGCCTCCATTGGCGTTTTATCAACAAGTGCTAATGTAGGAGATCTATTTATTAAATAACAACCAGTGGCAACAACTTCAACCCAAAACATTTGTTCTAGACCAACTCCACTCAACATGCTCGTAGCCTTCTCCATCAATGTTCTGTTCATTCTTTCTGCAACTCCATTTTGCTGCGGAGAATACAGAGTTGTCTTTTGTCTTTTAATCCCGCAATCTATACATAATCTATCAAAGTCTGCAAAACAGTACTCACCGCCATTGTCATTCCTCAAACATTTAATTTTCTTTCCAGTCTGAGTTTCTACCATAGCCTTGAACTCCTTAAAACGATTGAAAACTTCATATTTACTCTTTAAAAAATATACCCATGTTCTTCTACTGAAATCATCAAGAAAAGTAACATAATAAATTGATTTACTAATAGAGGAAACATCAATAGGACCAAATACATCAGAATGAATCAGATCTAAGATACATGAAGACTTATTAGAAGATGAGTAAAACTGATCGTGGTTTTGTTTGCCATAAATACAATGTTCACATAAATCAAACTCTAGATTGCAATCATTCAAACCCTCAACGAGGTTCTTATTTTTCAGGGCTTTTAAACCCTTCTCTCCAATGTGGCCAAGCCTTTGGTGCCATAACATGGTCTTCTCTATAGGAAACTTTGATTCGGTAGACAAAGCACCCTTGGGTACCCAGAAGCCACAACCATCCGCAGAAGTGGAAACCATCTCTTTTTTCAGTGAAGTAATTTTTGGCTTAATCTTATCAGAAGTGCTATTGCATTCAACTGTGCATGCATCGAAATGGTACAATGTACCCAATCTACTTCCTCTCGTTATCACCATAACACCTCTCACCATTTTCACACCTACTTCAGAAAATTGTACATGCACACCCGCATCTATTAACTTGCTAACAAATAATAAATTTCTTGCTAGTCTTGGGATATGCAAGACACCATCAAATCGTCTAACTCTACCATCAAAAAATTTTACATGAATACTACCACGACCAACAATATCAAGGAAAGAATCATCACCCAAATACACCTTACCACCATCATAGTTTTTATACTTACTAAACTAGTTTTTGTTAGGAGTCATGTGGAAAGATGCACCTAAGTCTATCAACCATACATTATCACCTATACGAGTGGCCAAGGCTGCAATAAAGGAATCTCCATCTTCCTTTTCAGACTTAGAATCAGAATCTTGCTTCTTCTTCTTTTTCTTGTCTTCTTTACAGTCCTTTCGGAAGTGTCTGGGTTTGCCACAATTCCAATATATTGCCTTGGACTTACTAGGAGATTTTGATCTCCCCTTGTTTTTGGACTTGGAACGACCATACTGCTTCTCATCTTTGCCCCATTCTTTTGGTCTTCCTCGAAGACTCAAAGCCTCTTTGGCACTTAGAGAGACCTTCCTTCTCATCTCTTCGGAGAGTAGAGAACCAACAACGTCCTTCATCTTCAAGATGATAGAAGTGCTCCCAATGGCCATGACTAGGCTGTCCCATGAATCTGGGAACAAACACAACAAAGTTTGACACCTTTCTTCTTCATCCATCTTAACCCCAACTAAATTCAACTAAGTCACCAACATATTGAATGTTTCCAAATGCTCAGAAATTCATCCACCTTCTTCCATTCTCAAGGAGTATAACTTCTTCCTCAAGAAAATCTTATTTACTAGAGATTTGGATTGGTATATCTCACCCAACTTCTTCCAAAGATTCTTCGAAGTGGGTTCTTCATGGACATTTATTAGAATTGAATCTACAAGACAAAGTCTTATGAGACCTTTAGCTTTTCTATCCATTACATCATACTTTGCAGCCAAAGCTGGATCTGTAGGCCTCTAGACATTTTCATCCATTGCATCCCATAGATCCCAATCAATCAACAGATCTTGCATCTTCAACTTCCACATCTCAAAGTTTGCCAAAAAAATTCTCTACTTCAATCCTCCTAGATGTGCTTCCCATCTCTATTATCCTGCAATACAGAATATGAAATACTCTGCACAAGCTCCCACTCAAACTTGATTAGCTCAAAAAACCCTATACCCAACAAATAGAACCAAAACTGGCCAAGCTCTGATACCACTTGTAAGGAAGCAAAGGTGTGCGGAAACGCTTCCTACACTAACCTTGAGAAGAGGATTATGCAAATTTCAAATAAAATATTTTAGAGATTTGAAGAAACACATAATACCATACACAATAAAACCATAACACAGTGATTTATGTGGGGAAAACCCTTTTGGGAGAAAAACCCCGCACTCCAAAACCTGCACAATGTATTATCAAATCTTGAAACAGATTACAAGACACTTGCAATGCAAGTTCTTACAGGAGTCTTCACCTTAACTCAATTTAGAGGAATTTCAGCAGCACAGAGACTTGCAAACTAACTCTCACCTTTCTCTCACACAAATGACTATCTCAAAGTACCAATATATAGAATTACATTACATATGAGAATCTTCTAGAGATAAAACTTTTCTTTTTAGAAAAACTATAATAAAATCTCTTAGCAATCTTATCTCTATCCCCATATAAAAGATACTTCTCAAAATAGCCGCTTTTCACCTATTACAAAATCTTCTATTCTTAGTTTGCTTAATTTTTTTATTTCCATGCAAGGTTGAGACACTTCCTTTTTTTTTAAATCTTTTTGTTTTAAAATGCTTTATTCCTAACAGAGACAAGTGCCTTCACTTTGTGAGACACCTCTTGCATGGTCACTTGCCACTCACAGAACACTTTTCATGTGAGTTAACAAGTGTTCCATCATTGAAGGATTAGTCAGTCATTGTGTTCGACTTGACTACCTGAACACCACCTTGCTTATATAAGCAAGGTTACTTTGTACATTCATCTTATCTCTTTTATGAATCTCTTTGATAATGTAAATTAGGCTCATTGTGTGCAAGTGTTTTTGTGGAAGTTTCCAGTTTTTGCTTTATGATATTGGAAATCATAACAATAGTAACCTATAAAACAACATAAGAAAATGTGAACTCCTAGAAAGAGTTAGTAAGGATCCTTATTTTTTCCTAGAACACCTCTTCATTAATAGCCTTCCATAAATGCCATGAGAATAATAGACAAATTAAGTCACAATTAGTTGAGGTCTTTATAAAAAAAAATCACAAACTAAAAAAATAATTTTACACCAAGAGATATTCTTGCTATCCTATCCTATTTTACCCACTTAAAATATAGACCAACACTTTTTAGTAAATTTGTAGTTGAAAAAAAAAATGTTTGATAGTTTCAACAAGATTACAAATAGGGTAGACATAATGACTAAATCCTACATCATTGAGGACAAATCCAAGAACAATATTTTTAAAAATTAGTATCCATCTAAAATAAGCTTTATTATGTTAAAGCCATCTAGACCATATATGACCAAAAATAGATTGCCATTTTTTACAAAAAGGGAAAGGTTCCAAAGTTGGTTAAGCATATCAAAGACCTTGCAGGTACTAATTAACATATTATAAATATATTTAATCTTGGCCAATAATAAGAGTATGCTATTCACCCACTTTATATTACTTAAATTTTTGTATTGAAATTCAATTGAACAATAAAGTTTACACAATGCAATCTCTTGAGAATGGAGTATGTTTTCTTTTGAGTGTTACAAATTCACATCTTGTTTTTAAGGCCATTCCATGTGATTATGTTTCCATTTCTAAAAATATCACCAAACACCTTACAACCTTTAGCATCCTGACCTTTTGTAGAACAACTTCTAATTTAGATGATTCATTTGAATTAGGTTAGTTCTTAAATACACCAACCTAATGTGCAATTTGGAATCATTCACACTTTATTCTACTCACAGTGGGTAGTGAAAATGGAGGTATTGGGGCCCAATTTGAAAATTTAAAAATAAAAGTTCAAGATTTGTATGCATAGAAATGAAAATTATTTAAATCAAGTCCACACTCATGAACTTAAATTAGGGTAGCCATTGATAGATTTAGGGATGGGGATTGATTGGTAGGAATAAGTAATGATGGGAAAAGGTATGATAATTCCATTTTCCAACTTCTAGGTAAAATACACCAAATTGCATGCTAGTCGATGCATAAAGGACAACCTAGGCATTGTGGGCCCAAAAACATAAAGGAAAATAAAATTTGTAAGCAATTTTCACCATTACATTTTTCCTCCACTTTAATGTACATGTGACCTACCATGAGAAAGCATGTCAAAGTAAAATCAAGTAGACAACATAAAAACTAAATATTTTTTAATCATCAACATATATAGATCTACATAAAGTTTGTAGATCATGGATGCCAATCATGTATACTTTTCCAACTATATGTGCTCCATCAAGAACTTGCAAGCACATACAAAAAAGTTACAATGAGTAGCATTTGTTGAGACTTGACAAAAATTCTTATAAACACATTGGTGAAACTATTTTAAAAAAGTAAAAGGAGTAGGGTGAGAGATTTCACCCATCACAAAAGTGGTACAACTCTAACTAAATAGTGTAGACATGCAAAATTAACCTTCTGCATTTGATCAGGATCATTCATTAACCGAACTAGACATTGCATCAGGACCATTCATCAATTAATCAAGTGCATTTTCATCCATTCATTTATCAAATAAACCTTATCATTCAACCTTCATCCTGCATTATCCATTTAATTAAATAAATCAAAAATCCATTTAAATCAAATCCTAAATCACTTTCCATCCTTTTCTGGATTTAAATAAATCAGAATATCAAAGTCTTGAAAGTCAAATCAATTAATCAGCATTAAATCAGCATAATCATCATTAAATTAATCTAATCCTAATCTAAGGCTAATCACATCCCACTTGCATTATCTAGACCTAGCCACTTGCACAATAAATCAATTTTATTGATTTATTAAAACAATCATTTTCCCTCAACATGACAAGTCAAACAGGGCATTTATTGCTCTTCTTTCTTGTCCCCCTCTCAAAATTTATTGCAAATTTGAATTCAAAATTTCCCCCTCTTGGGCACTCTTCCCAAATCTTGCACACACATCAACTACTCACATGGTGACAAGTGTCCTCAATTCATTGGCTTGTTTTTGATCCCACATTGGTCCCTCTTCAACAATCTTAGCATTTGAAATCTTTAAATAGAGGCTTCAACATTGAGCAAATCCTTCACAACCTTCACAATCTTCACAATGTAGGCATCCCTTTAAATCTGCAAAAACTAAACTCACATAGGGGTTAGCACTTCACAAATTTAACAAAATACCTCTATGAAATACCTTGTAAAATGTTTAAAACATGCAACAAAAAGATGAAAGCAAGCTATAAGCATCATGAAAACAATTACAAGTTACCTATTCCATAGTTGGATTGGTGTCACATGTGCTAGTGACCCTTTCCCAATCCTTGACCAAAGCTCAAATTGATAAAATGCCAATGGAGATGATGGAGTGAAATGATGAACAAGATCAAATCTCAAAGAGAGTAACCTTGCATGAAATTGTGAAGATTGTGAAGATTGTGAAGGTTGTGAAGGATTTTCTCAATGTTGAAGCCTCTATTTAAAGATAGGAGTATTCTTGTTCACACTTGACATACGGAAACCTTGCTAGGATGCACTTTAGAAGTCTCAAACATCTCGGACCAAAACACGGAAAGGTATAACCAATCAATGCAATAGTCAACAAGCTATCTGAAACATCCTCCATACATATCTAACAAAGCAAGTATTCGCCAAGTTATTTTACAAGAGCGTCCAACAAGCATAGCAGACAAAATAATAATGATCGTTGCCCCATTCCTTTCTCTCTAAATCCTTCGTTCGGATATCATCGAGAGGTCCTTGGAATGGCGCAATATGATAAATCAAAAGAAAAGATCAAGTACACAAGCAAGCCAATGTTCTTCATACCTTCAGCCAGAGGGATGTGTTTCAAAAGATGGGAGCCAAAACTCATTGCCAAAAGATAATGTCCATTGTCGGAACGGATCCTAGGACATGTTAATGACACGTCGTTTTGTTTACCCAAAGTGGTTGATTTGATAAAAGTGCCCATTGTCGGAACGGATCCTAGGACATGCTTTGTATAGGATGATGATGGTTTGATAAGTTGATTGATAGGCTGTTGATATAAGGTCGACTGACATGTTTGCAACTGATCAAGAGTTTGATTTTGTTTTAGAGGTTTGTTGTTTTGATTTTGATTTTGCGATTGAAGCTTGATTTTGCTGCCTGCTATGATTGTTTCTGTTTGCGTTGCCAAAGGATGGAGGTGGCGATTAGTTTATTATGGATGATTGATTATTGCGGGTGCAAGCGAAACGGGATGGGTGGATTTTTCAAATATTTGGATGTTTTTGGAATTTTGCAATGTTTTTGAGGCTATTTTTGGTAATTTTTTGAGGTTTTACAAATGTTTTGATTTTTGATTTTTCCAATGTTTTTGGGATTTTACGAGATTTTGACCAAGAGACTAACCTAAAGACCTATCCTAGGGGCCTCGGGGGCTTATCGATAGATTAGCCTTGCCTACGTTATACGCAGACCACGTAGTTCGACTAATGACTTGAGATTCACAGATGAAGATATACATGATGAAATGTCGGTTTTATTATGGCCGGACTCCTATAGGACTGACCTAAATGTCTCGGGGATGATCAAAGATCAACCTTGCCTACGTTCAAGCTTCAGAGACGGCGTAGTTCGACAAGACGACCCCTTTTTTTGGATTTTGAAATGTTTTGAATGTTTTGGATTTTCGATTTTGTTTTGGATTTTGATTTTCGATGTTTTTGGATTTTTGACGTTTTCCGATGTTTTTGTATTTTCTAATTTTGAGGACTTTAAAGATCATACGAATCCGATCCGATGAGAATGTGCCCCCAGCGTGATGCAATAGACTACTCCGATAAAGGCAGGACAAACTGACCTTGAGAATGGGCCGAGTAGTACTAGGAGGGATCATGATACGAGCACAGGACCAAGCTATGGTGCGGATGTGAGCGGATGAGTGATGGATGGAGATATGGATGTGATGGACGATGGAAGCGAAATGGAGGGATAATGTAGATCGAGCCATAAAGATCCTGGTGGATGGAAAGTGCTTATTTACGCAAGGCGCCTGTTTGCCAGGTTTTCACCAAGGTACTTGCCCAAAGTGCCACAGAAGTGGTTTTCACTAGAGGACGATTTTTTTCTTTACTATTTTTTTTGATCCTTTTTCTGATTTTTTTGGATTTTTTGCTTTTTTGATTTTTTGTTGTTACCAAGGCCTGTTTGCCAGGTTTTCGAGAGGTAACCATTTTCAGGACTTTTCTGATTTTTTTGGATTTTTTGGTTCTATACCTTGAAAGAATTAGGCATAAAACTTTTGAGATGGGAGCTATTCATGGGCTCCTGCAGAGGTTCCCCTTCGGGTGTTGATAGCTGATATGCCCCTGATTTGTAGCTTGCTGTGACGATGAAAGGCCCTAACCAATTGGGTTCGAACTTTCCTTTGCTGCTGGGATTTGGGACATTCTTCTGATTTTCTTTTAAGACTAATTCTCCAACTTGGAAAGTTCTACTTCTGATTTTCTTGTTGTAGCTCCTTTTCAGTCTATTCTGATACACTTGCAGATGGTTTAAAGCATCCAAACGTCGCTCGTCCAACAGTTCCAGCTCATTCAGTCTTGAAACTCGATACTCTTCGTCTGTGATGATATTTTGCAATGATACTCTGAGGGATGGTAACTCGATCTCAATGGGCAAGATGGCCTCTGATCCGTAGACCAAGGAAAATGGTGTGGCACCAGTGGGTGTCTGCGGATGCTTTGGTCCAAAGGCGGATTAAGGCTGCAAATGCGATCCGCGACCCTCGTCATTATTTGTTTTCTTAAGGATTTTGAGGATGGTTTTATTTGTAATACCTTGGCCATTTCCTTAGGGATAGTATGGGGTGAAGCGATGTTGGATTTTGAATTTATCACATAGGTCCGCGGACTTCTGATTTTGAATGGTGTCCCATTATGAGATAATAGCACGTAGAACACCATAGCGACATATGAGATAGTTCGGGGATGAACTTTGAGATCTGCTTTCTGTTATGTAGGTCATAGGTATGCTTCAACCCACTTGGTGAAGTACTCGATTGCGATTATAATGAATTTGTGGCCGTTGGATGAGGTGGGTGTGATTTTCCCAATGAGATCGAGTCCCCACTGTGAAAAGGGCCATGGTGTGATGATTGGATGAAGCTCTTGAGCTGGAGCATGGATGAGGTCCCCGTGTTGCTGACACTGTAGACACTTCTTGACGTATTCATGTGCCTCTCTGTCCATGGTAGGCCAGTAATACCCACTCCTCAACAATTTCTTAGACAGGGTCATGCCACTCGAATGAGAACCACAGATGCCGTTGTGCACCTCAGTTAGGGCAGCCGAAGCCTCCTCAGGGTTAAGACATCTTAGTAAGGTTCCTTCTATGCTTCTACGATAAAGGGTTTCTCCTAAAATGACAAAACGAGATGCTTTCTTGATAAAGGTTCGTCTAAGGCTTGAACGCAAATCGGCGGGAATGATACCTATCCTAAGGTATGTGTAAATGTCTTGGTACCACTGATCATTTGGACCAACGATTTCGCACACAAATTCTGACTCTGGTACCTTGAATGCTGGTACGAGAAGCTGCTCTACCAAGAAGTCATATTTCAGAACATTTTGAGGGATCTCTAAGAGTGATCCAATAGTTGCCATTGCGTCTGCTGCTCTGTTGTTGGTTCTTGGTACTTGCTCAAATGTGATGTCAACAAAATATTCCTTGAGATTTTCCACCAGCCTTTTGTATGGAGTTAGCTTATCATCCTTTGTTTGGTACTCATTGTTCACTTGATTTATGATAAGCTGTGAATCTCCATATACCTTCAATGCCATAATGTTCCACTGTACTGCTATCCTGAGACCTATAGTTAAAGCCTCGTATTCTGCAATGTTGTTGGTACAAGGGAATGCTAGTTTGTATGATCTTGGTATACAATCCCCTTGTGGAGTGATGAAGAAGATACCGGCTCCGGACCCATGTTGTGTGTAGGAGCCATCAAAGTATAGTTTCCAATGAGTAGCTATGTCAATGTTGAAAATGGATTCATCTGGAAATTCTGAAACAAGTGGGCTCTCCGCATAGATAGGTGCATCTGCCAGTTGGTCTGCAATGACCTGTCCCTTGATTGCCTTGCGCTCCACATACTCAATGTCATATTCTGATAATATCATTACCCACTTAGCCATTCTTCCTGTAAGCATTGCCTTTGAAAGAAGATACTTTAAGGGATCAATTTTAGCTATGAGTTTGATCTTGTGTGCCAACATGTAGTGTCTGAATTTTTGGGATGCAAACACCACTGCTAGGCAAGCTTTTTCAATGAATGTATAGTTTAACTCATGGCCCACCATTGTACGGCTGATGTAGTATATGGCTCTTTCTATTCCATTTTCATCATGTTGTGCTAGGAGAGCACCAAGGGCTGCTGCAGTTGCTGAGATATAAAGGATCAATGGTTTGTTCTGAATTGGAGGCCTTAGTACTGGAGGTGTTAACAGATATTCCTTGATTTTGTTGAAGGCTTGTTCACATTTGTCATCCCATTTGTACGTTACCCCCTTGTGGAGTAGGTGAGAGTAAGGGATTTGTTTGTCTGCTAATTGTGCTATGAACCTGCGAATTGACTGAAGCCTGCCTTGGAGACCTCTCAGTTGTTTCAATGTCCTAGGAGCTTCCATTTCAAGTATTGCTTTCACCTTTGCCGGATCAATCTCAATGCCTCTCATTGACACTATGTAACCCAACAACTTTCCTGATTGTACGCCAAAGACACACTTCTTGGGATTCAAACGAACCTTGTATTCTTCTAGTCTGTCAAAGATAGCACTCAAGACCGATATATGATCCTCCTTCTTTTTGGATTTTCCCAGGATGTCATCAACATAGTCCTCAACTGTTTTGTGGATCATGTCATGGAATATTAGTGTCATGGCCCTTTGGTATGTGGCCCCGGCGTTCTTTAAGCCGAATGGCATTACGTTCCAGCAGTATGTTCCCCATGGGCAAGTGAAAGCCGTCTTGTGTTGATCTTCTTTTGCTATCATAATCTGGTTGTATCCTGAAAATCCATCCATAAGTGATAGCATCTCATGCCCTGCGTCATGTCTACTATCATGTCGATGTTGGGGAGCGGGAAATCATCCTTGGGACATGCTTTGTTCAAATCTCTGAAATCCGTACAGATTCTTATGGCTCCGTCAGGCTTTGATACGGGTACCAAGTTCGATACCCATTCTGGATAATCAATTGGTCGAATGAATCCCACATCTAATAGCTTTTTGAGCTCCATTTTGACTAACAAAGCAATTTGAGGATGCATTTTGCGAAGCTTCTGTCTCACAGGTTTAGCTTTAGGATAGACTGCCAAGTGATGAACCACTACCTCTGGATCCAATCCTGGCATATCAGCATAGCTCCACGCAAAATTTATCTTCCTTTCCTTTAAGAAGGTAGCCAACTCCTCTTGTTCTTTGCATAATAATGACTCAGCGTAGAATGTAATATGAGGAGTTTCTTGTGTTCCCAGATTGATGGGGTTGCACTTTTCTGCTAGCATAGCTGACTTTTCTTGGTGTATAGCTGTAAGAGGAAGATTGAATCCCCCATCCTCAGGCGCCTCAGAGAGGTTTTCACCATTGGATGCGTCCTTTCTTTTTACTTTTTTAGAGTCGGAGAGTGCCACAAGGTGGTTTTCACTCAAGGACTTGGAGATTATTCTCAATTTTTTATTTTTGCGACTGAGGGATTCAATCGTTTCTCCATAGTATGCATGTGTATCCAGCTCTATGATAAAACCTGCCTTATGATCCCCACATGGAATGTCATCCCTAAGTCCCATGAATTCCGAGAGCGCCTTATCGTTTTCAAACATGTCAAGAATTGGTGGTCCTCGTTGGTCGTAATCAATCAGTTGGGGATAGACTAATCGGATTTCATTGCTTTGGTTTTCAGACTCATAAGACAAGGTGCTAATCATAAGGACATTAGTATCCTCAAACAACAAAGGTAATCCTATTTCTGGTGACTCAGTTAAATCAGTGGGCATTCCTAAAGTCATGGAGGATTTTGGAGTAGCTACAGATTCCTGAGGAGGCGTTCGGTTCCGTCTATCCTGGGCACCTCGACCAAGTACAGTTACCTTAGGAGTAGGATGACCAATGCCAAGATTTTTTATTTGCTTCTCAGGTATAATGGGTATTACACGCCCGTTATTATCTTGGCCTAACCCTTGGTTCCGGTTATAGCCCATCAAGAGCATCAGCTTCATACCTTTGTTTCGTTCATCCATAGGCAATTCAACTGCCGGTATATCATCTCGATAAAGGAGATGAGATAGGTCCCCCTCTAATGTTTCCTGACCAAGATCTCCTGCACTTGTGAAGGTAGGGTTTCGTTCATAGGATCCTTGAGATGTTGAAGCTTCTTGTGATTGTGGACGTCCTCTTGATCTAGGAGATTGTGGTAGCTCTCCTACTACAAAAGCATTCTTAGGCATTGAATAGTTTCCACAACCATCATCTTGTATTATAACTTTGATATCAGAAAAGGCGGGGATGGCGGGGGTGGAGGGTGTCTCTGTCACAGAAGTGAGAGTGGCGGGATCCACGTAAGGTGTTGATGGGCCTTCATCGTTCTTGGGTACTTGCGGGATCTTGTAGTATTTTGCCTCTAGATTTTTGCAGTAGGCAAATGGCTCAGGATCTCCATGGATAGTAACCTCTTGACCTTCATGTGTGAATTTCACACATTGATGAAAGGTTGAAGCTACAGCTTGCATTGCATGTATCCATGGTCGCCCTAGGAGAATGTTGTATGGTAAATCGAGGTCCAAGACCTGACAGTTGGTTTGCATGATGGCGGGTCCAACCTGGACAGGAAGCTGAATGGTGCCTTGGGATACCCTTTCCTGGTCATCGTATGCTCTTATTGTGATGCCTTTTCCTTTGTCAATTGAATCCTCTGAAATGTTCAAATTCTTTAGAAGCTTTAAGGAGCAAATATTTAAGCCTGCACCTCCATCCACCAAGACTCTCTTGACTTTCTTTTTATTTACGTACACCTCCAGATGAAGTGCACGGTTGTGAGATGGTTGTGTGGGGAAGTCTTGTTCAGAAAATGTAAGAATGTTAGGTGTGGTGATACTTGCGACCATAGCTTGGAATTGTTCTGTATCTAGATCTGCGGGGACAGTAGATGACGCCAAAGCTTCTTCTAGAATCTTTTTGTGTGCAGATGAGATTTTGAGTAACTCCATGATGGAGATATGTGCAGGGGTTCTTTTCAATTGATCCAAGACATTATAGCCACTAGGGTTAGACCTTGGATTGGATGTGGAATTTCTGCTTGGTTGGGATGGTGCTGCAATGGTAACCTTTCCACCTCTTGTGGTGACTCCACAATCGGCTTGGGCCCCTTTGATGGTGATGACTCCACAAAACTCATCTAAACAAGCAACAACACCCTCGTATGTGTGGTTGACATTTTTATAAGCCCCTTTTCCTTTGTCTTGATCTTTGTTTCCTTTGTTGCCATGATTCGGCATCGGATTCGTGTAAATCTTGAGATCTTTGTTTCCTGATGGTGCTTCCACATCTATGATTTTGTCATCTATGAGGTCTTGAATTAGATTTTTGAGCCTCATGCAGTTGTTTGTCGTGTGTCCCTTGAGTTTGTGGAAGTCACAAAGATAATTCTCATTATACCATGGTGGCTTGACCGATGGTTCTTGATAATTATTATGTGTAGGGACCGTTATCAATTTTTCATCTACCAATCTTTTCATGATTGCTTCAGCAGGTTCCCCAAGGAGTGTGTATTTTCGTTTGGGGAAGAACTTGTTTCGCTGTGGTCCTCCCTGATTATCAATGTTGTTTGTGTTTTGGTTATGGGATGGTTGGACCACAGTATTGACTTGTCGATTGCTTTGATTGGTATTTTGGTGTTGTTGTTGTTGGGATGGTGGATTGTTCTTCCGTGGGGCACTAATGACAACTTTGGCGTCAACAACACCATCATTGGTTACATTACGATTCTTTGCCCATGTTCGTGGTTTGTCATGATAATTGGATGATGAGCGGCCTTCTTGATATGATGAAGTTTCTCCCTGCGTGGCAAGGGCTTGTTCGATATTGAGCGCCCTAGGTATCAATTGGTCGTAAGTGGTGATGTTTTGCATTTTGAGGTGGAAGGCCAAGGGCCCATCAAGATTCGCAATGATAGTTCCCACTTGTTGTTCTTCAGGCATGGACCACTTGCTTTGATTAGCTTTGGATCGCCATCGTTGTAAGAAAGCACCGAATGATTCATTTTTCCCTTGTTTGAGAGATGATAATTCCTGTAAGCTAACCTCCATGGGAGTGTTGAAGGAATAATTATGTATGAAGGCATCCACGATTTCCTGGAATTTTTTGATTCCAGAAAGTCGAGAAAACCAATCAATAGCGTTTCCAGCCAAGCTTCTTGGGAATAATCTCATCAAGTACGTTTCGTCGTGAGCCACCTCCATGCAATGTACTTGAAATTCCCTGATGTGATCTTCAGGGTTACCCGTTCCGCGATATTTGTCAAATTTAGGGATCTCAAACCCTTTTGGGAATGGTTTCATTTCTACGCTCCTATCAAATGGATAAGGGCATAGGTTTTTTTGTGGTTTTGGTGTCTTTCCTGATTGAAGGTCAAGCACTTGTTGTGACAGAAATTTTATTTGTGCGGTGACATCCAATTGTGGATCAGGAGGTGGAATGAAGGTGTTTTGGGGGGGTGGAGTGGGTGTTTGAATGGGTGGAATGTTTGCTTGTTGTGCCATGTATGCTTTCAACAACGCTTGTTGTTGATCTTGTTGTTGTTGCGCTAATAGAGCTTGTTGTTGTGCTTGATGTTGTTGGTCCAACAATGCTTGTTGTTGGTCAGCTAGGGCTTGTTGGGCTGCTTCTTGTTGCTCTTGGTATTGCTCTAACGCTTTCTGATATGCGAGTTGTTGGGCTGCTTGGTGTTGTGCAAAGTACTGCGCTTGTGCTTGCACTCGTGCTTGGGCATCTTGGGCATCTTTTGCAGCTTGAGCAGCTTGTGCGGCTTGTGCAGCTTGTGCGGCTTGTTGTGCGGCTTGTGCAGCTTGTGCGGCTTGTGCAGCTTGTGCGGCTTGTGCAGCTCGTTGTTGTTGTTGCAACAAAGCTTGGGCTTGTGCTGCTTGTTGTGCTTGTTGTTGTTGCAGCGATGTTTGAGCTTGATTTTGCTGTGAAGCTTGAGAAGCGTGCGTGGCTATAGGCGCTTGCCGAATTGTTTGATATTGTTGGAGCAATTGTTGGTATGCTTTGAATGAAGCATTGTAATGGCTTACTTGGCTTGGTCGCAGTGGTGGTGGTGGTGGGATCGGAATTGTGTTGGAAGTTTGAGATGTGCTTAGAGCGATGGTGGGAGGTTGCGATGTAAGGGGTATGATGGGGGTAGTGGAAGTTTGAGGTATAGTGCATGTAGTGGTTGGAGTGAATGTGGTGATAGGTGCATTTTGGATGGGTGAAGTGATAGGAATGGTGGGACTAGGTGAAGTGGTAGGAATGGTAGAGATGAGCGAAATAGTGGGTATTTGAGAGACCATATTTTGATTAGCTATCATGTGTTGGTTTGATGTGGATGGTGTGTTTGAAAGATGCGATGTACCCCCTTGGTTGGATGAATTGATTTGGATGGGGTGATTTATGTTAGGGAAAGGTGGAAATTTAGGTAAAGGGGGGATCCCTAAACCAAAATATGGTGTTGACGTGGTGGGAGGTGTGAATGATTTGAAAGGTGGAAAATTTTCTTGTGCAAATGAAGAGACAAATCCGTAGGGTCTCTCTATTTCGGATGAGCTTGCTTGTACCAAAGGTCTAGACACTTGCGTGTCAAGAGAAAATGATGTGGTGGTATGGTAAGGAACCTCAGATGTATCGATAAATCCAAGTGGGTTGTAAAGTGGGTTTTGATGCGTGTTGAAGAGGGTATCATCCTCATTGATAGTAGGTTCTATGGTGGCAATGGAAGTGGTTGATTGCGGAAGGGAGTTTTGGTCATTTGGTACAAGAAGCTCATCCTCAATAGTGTTGAGAATTGATGGATTTATTTTAGCCATTGCGCGAAGAAACTTTTGTAGTTTTGGTTGTTTGAGCATCTCAAGAACTTCTTCCTCACTTAATTCTGTTGGTGTGATGTCTTCCACCAAGACCTCTTTTTGTGGATCGTGTGTAGTGATAGTGAGGTCTGGAAGTGGTGTGTTTTGGATATCTGGAATGTTTTGGCTTAGATCACTTGTGGTTGATGTTTCTTGATTTAACTCCATGTTCCTCTTGTGTTGTGATCTTGTTTGAACCATAAAAGAGCAAACTAGGATGTGTAAAAGATCAAAGATGTGAAGATGAAAGGTGTATGATATATGGGTGAGAATGGAAGTTTTGAATTTGTATTGAAAATCTTGATGTGATGCTAGGTACTTTGGGTTTGCTTTGATTGATGTTTAGACTTTGAATTCTGTCTTTTGAATGTTGATGTTTGAGCAAGAGATATCCCCAAGATGTTTGGATGATGATCTAAAAAAGATAACTAATGCTCATAAAGGATAATTTGATCTAGAAGTGAGAATAGGATGTGTCTACTCACAAGCTAACCAAAAGATAATCCAAATTAGTGATGGGAGAAGGATGCATCTATCCACCATTAATTTGAACAAAGTGATAATTCAACTAAGCATGTGCAAAAGGATTCATTCACACACAATTGAGTTGAACAAGTTTGATGTTTGATGTTTGAAGAATTCAAAGTCTCATGTTTGAAAGGTTTTGATGTCTACCAAAGGAGCCTAGCATAGTTGTGTCAAGATTTTCTCAAAATGTTGGTGAGATGTTTATGGTTGATGATGTTTTTGATGGATGAATGTTTGTTTTGATCTTAGAATGACCCTAGTTTAGACTTTTGCTTAACAAGACCAAGGTATTGAAGAACGTGTTATGCCCTAAGCAAGGTACCCAATCCCTTGAAACAATCTTGGATTTTGTGTGTAGTAAAATGAATATAAAGTGGGGTTGTCTCTTGAAGCATGTCTATAGAAATTAGCCAACAACTTTTCTCTAAATCATATAACCTTTTGAGTCTTTGTTGGTGTTGTTTTGGGCTAAGTTTCCTTTTCTTGGGTTTTTGTATCTTGATCTTGTGAGAAATCATTGAAAAGACATGTGTGGGGCTCAATTGCTTATCTTTGCTTTTTAATGACTTCTTTTTACCAAATACACTTTCTTGATTATGTTTCAAACTAAAGATGTCCTATGTCAAAATTCCTTTTCTTCCCACAAAGTGTTGTGTGGGAGTTCAAAGAAATTGAGGCAAAGGGATTTCCTAGGTTAACCCTAGTTAGAGCAAATGACGATATAAATTCAAGTGATGAGAAACCTCTAAGGACATAATCCCAAGGGAAGGCAACAACACTTAAATTTGTCAAAAGGTATTTGCTCTATCAAAAGGGGTTTGAAATTTTGAGAACCATGTTGAATGTTTGTTTGCAAAATGTTTTCGAATACACACTGTGTTTTCAAACAAAGAATAACTACAAGCCCTATGGATGTGATAGACAATGTTTGTTGAGTCCCCACTTGGACAAGTCCAGCTACGCCTACTTTTAGCAGATGGTTAGATGCTTGACCCCACTGGCTCCCCTCCACGGCACTCACTTATACGGGGCAGCCAAGCATCAACACCCATGAAACTCCCATGGCATGCTTTCCATCTCTACTAAAAGCCGTATAATTGTGGGGCGGCTTCAGAACGACCGTTCTTGCACCAACAAACAGATTAAGGATTTTGGCAAATTCTAACATAGGTTCTAGTAAGGACTTTCCGTTCGTAGGGAGTTGATAGCGTGGCAAAGTCCTTGCAGGATCCATCTTAGCCGAACCAACCCGGCGTGATTATGGCGTTTAACCAATCCTCATTTATATCCGGCTGGAAATACTCTTGGCTTTAGAGTGTTACCCGGTTAGTCGTCGCTTAGGTGAGTACTTTTTCCCCAGGCGACCACCTAAGATAAACAAAAGAGCAAAGACACAATCAGAAGTAACTCGATCGATCTTTGATGGCACAAAACGAGAGATAATGCTAGCGAAAATGCCCTACTCACTCGCACAAAGATTGTTCAATTTTAAACCAAAATGAAGTGTTTTAAAAGCAATAAAATGTATTTTGAGTGTTTCTCTTGCACCCTAGATCGCACGAAGCGCAAGGGGAGAGGATACGCACTCAAAAGACAAAATAACACAATCAAGCACTTGTTCGTTTTAGCCTCAAAGCAATGATGACTTCATTTTAAGCACCAAAATCAAGTGTGAAGTTTGCCTTGTTCAATTTTAAACCAAAACGAAATCTAGTAAATTTGTTCTAAGGTTCGTTTTAAGCCCTTTGCAATGAAAATGAAATTGTTTGTTTTAGCCCCAATTGAAAACTAATGTTCTAAAACGAAAAGGAAAACAATTTCGTGAAGTGTTGAATAAACACTTAAAGTGTTAAAGAACACATTGTGTTTTCAAAAAAACATTTCCCTCCTTTCGTGAAGTTGTATTGATCAAAAAAAATCAAAGTGTTAAAAAACACATTGTGTTTTCAAACAAGAATCCTCCTCCTCTTTTGTTTTGCATCTTTTCGCCTTTGTTCGTTTGTATCCTTCGCTTGTACCTTCGTTTGCTTTTGTACCTATTCCATAGTTGGATTGGTGTCACATGTGCTAGTGACCCTTTCCCAATCCTTGACCAAAGCTCAAATTGTGCAAATGCAAATGGAGATGGTGGAGTGATGATGAACAAGATTAAATCTCAAGTGAAGAGAGTAACCTTGCATGAAATTGTGAAGATTGTGAAGGATTTGCTTGAGGATGATGCTTGTATTTAAAGATTTTCAAAATGCCAAATGTTGAAGAGGGACCAATGTGGGATAAAAATCAAGCCAATGAATTGAGGACACTTGTCAAGTGGTGATTAGTTGATGTGTGTGCAAGATTTGGGAAGAGTGCCCAAGAGGGGGAAAATTTGAATTCAAATTTTGCCATAAATGCTGAGAGGGGGACAAGGAAAAACAACAATAAATGCCCTGTTTGACTTGTCATGTTGAGGGAAAATGATTGTTTTAATAAATCAATAAAATTGATTTATTGTGCAAGTGGGATGGGATTAGCCTTAGATTAGGATTAGATTAATTTAATGATGATTATGCTGATTTAATGCTGATTAACTGATTTGACTTTTTGGACTTTGGAAAATGATTTAAGATTTGATTTAAATGGCTTTTTGATTTTAAATAACCTTAGGCAATGAAATTATTTAAATGGATGAAGGTGATGAATGGATCCAATGCAAGAGCTAATTTGACCGAATCTGATCGAATGCATAATGTGAATTTTGCATGTCTGAGTTCATGCTTGGATTCGTTGGGTGGCTTGGTCACAAGATATGTAATCGGGTAACTAGATTGAAGAAGCCTATTAAACATGACACTTAGGGGTTCCCCTAGTTGAGTGAATTGACGTTTTCCATTCCCTTGTTTATTCTGATTGTATTGTTGGTTGGGATGAGGTGCCCCCTATGGCATTGATATGGCATGAGGGTTTGACAGATGAGGAATATATTATGGCTTCTGTGAAGTATTAGCCACTTGGATGTGTTTGGTGTCAGTGACACCATCATTGACAACATTTTTGTTTTTGTTCCAATAATGGGGCTTGTCTCTGGATGATTTCTCTTTATTAGAGTTAAATATTTTGACTAGCCCTTTGGCGATGAGGGCTCTCTCAAGAATAGGACCTTTCTCCACAATCTCAGCAAATGTTGTGACACAATGGAGTCTAAAGTTGTGGGCCATGTTTAGATGAGAGTTTTTGATGAACAAGGTGACCATGTATTTTTCCCTTAGCAGAGATTTCATACAACTGGCTAGGGATCGCCATCTTTGAAGATAGCTTGCAAAGGTTTCTCCTTCCCATTATTTTTCCTTCAGGATATCTAAGGTGTCGATATCCTTCTCCAGATTGAAGGAGAAGTAGGAGACAAAATCTTCTCGAAGCTATGAAAAGGACTTGATAGATCCTTTCTTAAGAACCTTCAACCAATCAAGAGTTATTCCATGTAAAATCTTAGGGAACAATGCCATGAGGTA